>JAIGNY010004509.1:2947500-2957500 GCA_020152595.1 Chiridota heheva
GAGTGAAACAACTCTCTTCTTGGGACCCACATGGGGTTTGAGTGAAACAACTCTCTTCTTGGGACCCACACGGGGTTTGAGTAAAACAGCTCTCTTTTGGGACCCACACGAGGTTTGAATGAAACACTCTCTTCTTGGGACCTACACGGGGTTTAAGTGAAAAAACTCTCTTCTTGGGACCCACACGGGGTTTAAATGAAGCAACTCTCTTCTTGGGACACACATGGGGTTTGAGTGAAACAACTCTCTTCTTGGGACCCACACGGGGTTTGAATGAAACCAATCTCTTCTTGGGACCCACACGGGGTTTGAGTGAAACAACTCTCATTTTGGGACCCACATGGGGTTTGAGTGAAACAACTCTCTTTTTGGGGACCCATTCAGGGTTTGAATGAAACAACTCTCTTTTTGGGACCCACACGGGGTTTGAGTGAAACAACTTTCTTTTTGGGAACCACATGGGGTTAAAGTTTGAGTAAACAACTCTCTTCTTGGGTTTGAGTGAAACAACACGGGGTTTAAGTAAAACAACTATCTTTTTGGGACTCACATGGGGTTTGAGTGAAACGACTCTCTTCTACCCACGGGGTTTGGTAAAACAGCTCTCTTTTAGGGACCCACAGTAAAACAACTCTCTTTTGGGACCCACACGGGGTTTGAGTGAAACAACTCTCTTCTTGGGACCCACACGGGTTGTTTAAATGGAACAACTCTCTTTTGGACCCACGGGCCCCGGGTGAAACAACTCTCTTCTTGGGACACACGGGGTTTAAATAAAACAACTTTCATTTGGGACCCAATGGGGTTTGAAAAAACAACTCTCTTCTTGGGACCCACACGGGGTTTAAATGAAACAACTCTCATTTGATCCGGGGTTTGGAAACAACTCTCACTTTGGAACCCACATGGGGTTTGAGAAACAACTCTCTTCTTGGGACCCGTTTGATAGTATTGTGAAACAACTAACAGGGGCGAGCTTGAGTAAAACAACTATCATACACAGGGTTTGTGAAACAAGTTTCTTCTTGGGACCCACACGGGTTTGAATGAAACAACTCTCATTTTGGGACCTATTTTGGGACTATTCGAGTGAAACAACTCTCTCTTTTGGGACCCACACGGGTTTGACAACTCTCATCTTAGGACCAAAACAACTCTCTTTTTGGGACCAACAACTATCTTTTGGGGGGTTTGAGTAAAACAACTCTATTTTTGGGACACACACAGGGTTTGAGTGAAAAAGTCTCTTCTTGGGACCCACTGGAGTTTGAGTAAAACAACTCTCTTCTTGGGACCCACACGGGGTTTGAGTGAAACAACTCCCAACTCTACTAACTTCTTGGGACTGTCTACACTGGGGTTCAAGCTTGGGTTGAGTGCAAACAACTCTCAAAGGCCGTGAAATTTTGGGACCCACACTGTGTTTGAGTAAAACAGCGTTTCGTGATAGTATTGTTACTATTTTGGCCCCGTTATTATAATTGTGTGTTCACTCACTCGCACTCGTCGTCGTTTGTAAAACAACTCTTTTTTAGGAAACGGGGTTTGGGTAAAAAAATCTCTTTTTCTTTTTGAGACTCTTTCACGGGGTTTAAGTGAAACAACTCTCTTCTTGGGACCCACTTTGAGTGAAAAGCTCTCAACGGCTTTGTAAAACAGCTATCTTTTTCGAGGTTTGAGGGACCCTCACGGGCTTTGAGGGTCTCTTCTTGAGTGAAACAACTCTCTTCTTGGGACTACACGGGGTTTGAGTGAAACAACTCCTTTTTGGAATCCACAGGGTCTGAGTAAAACAACTCTCTTTTTGGGAGCCACACGGGTTTTGGTAAAACAACCCTTTTGGGACTACGGGCTTTTTTGAATGAAACAACTTTCTTTTGGGACACCACAACGGGATGGGGTTTGAGTGAAACAACTCTCTTCTTGGGACCCACAAAAAACTCTCTTCTTGGGACCCACACGGGGTTTAAATGGAGCAACTCTCTTCTTGGGACCCACACGGGGTTAAATGAAGCAACTCTCTTCTTGGGACCCACGGGGTTTAAGTAAAACAACTATCTTTTTGGGGGGTTTGAGTGAAACAACTCTTCTTGGGACCCACACGGGGTTTGTAAAACAGCTCTCTTTTAGCTTTGAATGAAACAACTTTCTTTTCCCACACGGGGGACTTCTTGGGACCCACGGGGTTTAAATGGGTTTGACGGGGTTAAATGAAACACTCTCTTCTTGGGACCCACATGGGGTTTGGGACTCTCTTCTTGGGACCCACACGGGGTTTGAGTAAAACAGGAAACACTCTCTTTTTGGGACCTACACGGGGTTTAAGTGAAAAAACTCTCTTCTTGGGACCCACACGGGGTTTAAATGAAGCAACTCTCTTCTTGGGACACACATGGGGTTTGAGTGAAACAACTCTCTTCTTGGGACCCACACGGGGTTTGAATGAAACCACTCTCTTCTTGGGACCCACACGGGGTTCGAGTGAAACAACTCTCATTTTGGGACCCACATGGGGTTTGAGTGAAACAACTCTCTTCTTGGGGACCCATTCGGGGTTTGAATGAAACAACTCTCTTTTTGGGACCCACACGGGGTTTGAGTGAAACAACTTTCTTTTTGGGAACCACATGGGGTTAAAGTGAAGCAACTCTCTTCTTGGGACCACACGGGGTTTAAGTAAAACAACTCTCTTTTTGGGACTCACATGGGGTTTGAGTGAAACGACTCTCTTCTTGGGACCTACACGGGGTTTGAGTAAAACAGCTCTCTTTTAGGGACCCACACGGGCTTTGAATGAAACAACTCTCTTTTTGGGACCCACACGGGGTTTGAGTGAAAAAACTCTCTTCTTGGGACCCACACGGGGTTTAAATGGAGCAACTCTCTTCTTGGGACCCACACGGGGTTAAATGAAGCAACTCTCTTCTTGGGACCCACATGGGGTTTGGGTGAAACAACTCTCTTCTTGGGACCCACACGGGGTTTAAATAAAACAACTTTCATTTTGGGACCCACATGGGGTTTGAAAGAAACAACTCTCTTCTTGGGACCCACACGGGGTTTAAATGAAACAACTCTCATTTTGGGATCCACACGGGGTTTGAATGAAACAACTCTCACTTTGGAACCCACATGGGGTTTGAGTGAAACAACTCTCTTCTTGGGACCCATTTGGAGTTTGAGTAAAACAACTCCCTCTTGGGACCACACGAGGTTTGAGTGAAACAACTTTCTTTTTGGGACCACGCGGGCTTGAGTAAAACAACTATCTTTTTGGGGCCCACACGGGGTTTGAGTAAAACAACTCTCTTTTTGGGACACACACAGGGTTTGAGTGAAACAAGTTTCTTCTTGGGACCCACACGGGGTTTGAATGAAACAACTCTCATTTTGGGACCTATTTTGGGACCTATTCGGGGTTTGAGTGAAACAACTCTCTCTTTTTGGGACCCACACGGGTTGAGTAAAACAACTCTCATCTTAGGACCATACGGGGTTTGAGTTAAACAACTCTCTTTTTGGGACGCACCCGGGTTTGAGTAAAACAACTATCTTTTTGGGCCTCACACGGGGTTTGAGTAAAACAACTCTATTTTTGGGACACACACAGGGTTTGAGTGAAACAAGTCTCTTCTTGGGACCCACTGGAGTTTGAGTAAAACAACTCTCTTCTTGGGACCCACACGGGGTTTGAGTGAAACAACTCCCTTTTTGGAACCCACACGGGGTTGTTCGTCTACTAACTGTGGTGTAGCGGTTATCATACCTGTCTACAGACCACGAGGCCCCGGGTTCAAGCTTGGGTTGGGAAGACACGCCAGTGCACCACAACTGCTTATCAAAGGCCGTGGAAATTGACTTGGTTGTCGATGTTATGTCTGTCCGTACGTCGTACCTGTGTTCTCGTACGGGTCGTATTGAGCGTTTCGTGATAGTATTGTTACTATTATAACAGAATACGCAGGCGACGACCCCGTTATTATAATTGTGTGTTCACTCACTCGCACTCGTCGTCGTTTGAGTAAAACAACTCTTTTTTTTAGGACCAACACGGGGTTTGGGTAAAAAAAAAAATCTCTTTTTGGGACCCATGCGGATTTTGAGTGAAACAGCTCTTTTCTTGGGACCCACACGGGGTTTGAGTGAAACAACTCTCTTCTTGGGACCCACTGGGGCTTGAGTGAAACAGCTCTCTTTTTGGGACCCACACGGCTTTGAGTAAAACAGCTATCTTTTTTGGCCCCACACGAGGTTTGAGTAAAACAACTTTCTTTTTGAGACCCTCACGGGCTTTGAGTGAAACAAGTCTCTTCTTGGGACCCACCAGGGTTTGAGTGAAACAACTCTCTTCTTGGGACCTACACGGGGTTTGAGTGAAACAACTCCTTTTTTGGAATCCACACGGGTCTGAGTAAAACAACTCTCTTTTTGGGAGCCACACGGGTTTTGAGTAAAACAACTCTCTTTTGGGACCTACATGGGGTTTGAGTAAAACAGCTCTCTTTTGGGACCCACACGAGGTTTGAATGAAACACTCTCTTCTTGGGACCTACACGGGGTTTAAGTGAAAAAACTCTCTTCTTGGGACCCACACGGGGTTTAAATGAAGCAACTCTCTTCTTGGGACACACATGGGGTTTGAGTGAAACAACTCTCTTTTTGGGACCCACACGGGGTTTGAATGAAACCAATCTCTTCTTGGGACCCACACGGGGTTTGAGTGAAACAACTCTCATTTTGGGACCCACATGGGGTTTAAGTGAAACAACTCTCTTCTTGGGGACCCATTCAGGGTTTGAATGAAACAACTCTCTTTTTGGGACCCACACGGGGTTTGAGTGAAACAACTTTCTTTTTGGGAACCACATGGGCTTAAAGTGAAGCAACTCTCTTCTTGGGACCACACGGGGTTTAAGTAAAACAACTCTCTTTTTGGGACTCACATGGGGTTTGAGTGAAACGACTCTCTTCTTGGGACCTACACGGGGTTTGAGTAAAACAGCTCTCTTTTAGGGACCCATACGGGCTTTGAATGAAACAACTCTCTTTTTGGGACCCACACGGGGTTTGAGTGAAAAAACTCTCTTCTTGGGACCCACACGGGGTTTAAATGGAGCAACTCTCTTCTTGGGACCCACACGGGGTTAAATGAAGCAACTCTCTTCTTGGGACCCACATGGGGTTTGGGTGAAACAACTCTCTTCTTGGGACCCACACGGGATTTAAATAAAACAACTTTCATTTTGGGACCCACATGGGGTTTGAGTGAAACGACTCTCTTCTTGGGACCTACACGGGGTTTGAGTAAAACAGCTCTCTTTTAGGGACCCACACGGGCTTTGAATGAAACAACTCTCTTTTTGGGACCCACACGGGGTTTGAGTGAAAAAACTCTCTTCTTGGGACCCACACGGTGTTTAAATGGAGCAACTCTCTTCTTGGGACCCACACGGGGTTAAATGAAGCAACTCTCTTCTTGGGACCCACATGGGGTTTGGGTGAAACAACTCTCTTCTTGGGACCCACACGGGATTTAAATAAAACAACTTTCATTTTGGGACCCACATGGGGTTTGAAAGAAACAACTCTCTTCTTGGGACCCACACGGGGTTTAAATGAAACAACTCTCATTTTGGGATCCACACGGGGTTTGAATGAAACAACTCTCACTTTGGAACCCACATGGGGTTTGAGTGAAACAACTCTCTTCTTGGGACCCATTTGGAGTTTGAGTAAAACAACTCCCTCTTGGGACCACACGAGGTTTGAGTGAAACAACTTTCTTTTTGGGACGCACGCGGGCTTGAGTAAAACAACTATCTTTTTGGGGCCCACACGGGGTTTGAGTAAAACAACTCTCTTTTTGGGACACACACAGGGTTTGAGTGAAACAAGTTTCTTCTTGGGACCCACACGGGGTTTGAATGAAACAACTCTCATTTTGGGACCTATTTTGGGACCTATTCGGGGTTTGAGTGAAACAACTCTCTCTTTTTGGGACCCACACGGGTTGAGTAAAACAACTCTCATCTTAGGACCATACGGGGTTTGAGTTAAACAACTCTCTTTTTGGGACGCACCCGGGTTTGAGTAAAACAACTATCTTTTTGGGCCTCACACGGGGTTTGAGTAAAACAACTCTCTTTTTGGGACACACACAGGGTTTGAGTGAAACAAGTCTCTTCTTGGGACCCACTGGAGTTTGAGTAAAACAACTCTCTTCTTGGGACCCACACGGGGTTTGAGTGAAACAACTCCCTTTTGGAACCCACACGGGGTTGTTCGTCTACTAACTGTGGTGTAGCGGTTATCATACCTGTCTACAGACCACGAGGCCCCGGGTTCAAGCTTGGGTTGGGAAGACACGCCAGTGCACCACAACTGCTTATCAAAGGCCGTGGAAATTGACTTGGTTGTCGATGTTATGTCTGTCCGTACGTCGTACCTGTGTTCTCGTACGGGTCGTATTGAGCGTTTCGTGATAGTATTGTTACTATTATAACAGAATACGCAGGCGACGACCCCGTTATTATAATTGTGTGTTCACTCACTCGCACTCGTCGTCGTTTGAGTAAAACAACTCTTTTTTTAGGACCCACACGGGGTTTGGGTAAAAAAAAAAAAATCTCTTTTTGGGACCCATGCGGGTTTTGAGTGAAACAGCTCTTTTCTTGGGACCCACACGGGGTTTGAGTGAAACAACTCTCTTCTTGGGACCCACTGGGGCTTGAGTGAAACAGCTCTCTTTTTGGGACCCACACGGCTTTGAGTAAAACAGCTATCTTTTTTGGCCCCACACGAGGTTTGAGTAAAACAACTTTCTTTTTGAGACCCTCACGGGCTTTGAGTGAAACAAGTCTCTTCTTGGGACCCACCAGGGTTTGAGTGAAACAACTCTCTTCTTGGGACCTACACGGGGTTTGAGTGAAACAACTCCTTTTTTGGAATCCACTCGGGTCTGAGTAAAACAACTCTCTTTTTGGGAGCCACACGGGTTTTGAGTAAAACAACTCTCTTTTGGGACCTACACGGGGTTTAAGTAAAACAACTTTCTTTTTGGGACCCACACGGGGTTGAGTGAAACAACTCTCTTTTTGGGACCCACACGGGATTTGAGTAAAACAACTCTCTTTTTGTGACTCACACGGGACTTGAGTAAAACAACTCTCTTCTTACGACGACGACGAGTGAACACACAATTACAATGACGGGGTCGTCGCCTGCGCTATCGCTTATAATAGTAACAATGCTATTACTAAAAGCTTAATACGACTCGGACGAGAACACAGGTACGACGTACGGACAGACATAACATCGACAACCAAGTCAATGTCCACGGCCTTTGATAACCAGTTGTGGTGCACTGGCTCTCTTCTTGGGAGGGGGATCTCATATATCTCATTTCTTCTTCTTATAAAGCCTGTGAAGAAACTCAAGCAGTTTGCGTTATGACCCTCCTAAAATTTCAGTTGATACCTTTTGATTTCACAACTTGACTATGCAAATGGTATCTCTAAAATAGGTGGCTGCAAGTGATTTCAGCCAGTGGAGGAATAAAAGATGACGAGCGGGGAGGACGGTGAAATGAACGTCCATAATGATATATTATATATATCATAATTAAAGGAGCACTATACCGAAAAGTGAGGGCGTATTTTTAGGGGTCCCCGAAAATCAAAATGCTTATCTAGTACATAACGGTATAGCAAATTTCTGGTTAATATGTATATTCTAGTAAGCTTTGCCTTCACGTTGTCTGTGGGCTATGGAGGCATGAAGTTAATCGATATTTTTCGGATGATATATCTGTAAAATTCGCAAAAACAAGCGCCTTCACTTTTCGGTCTAGTGTTTCTATTCTCCTATATAAACAATCATAAGCAAATATTTGAGGGATAAATACGCCGCATACACCTATGGCGAGCCGTCTTTTTTTAGAATCTAATAATATGACCATTAACCAATGGAAATACGAATTTCAACTTGTCATTCTAGAGGTAGCACGATACTATTCTCCTTCAGCTCAAAATGAGAACCCCTGAGAAAAGGCTAATAAAAAGTATTTTCGAGAGTTCCCATTTCATGGGACAGAAAGATGAGAAGTTACAAATTTCAGGAATGGTAGATAAGGATAGGTCTTGACTATGCATATCCAAACTTGACAAGATCTATTTCAGAAATAGTTTCATGGGGAACTATTTTAACACGGACCCATACCTGCTCTTCTGTGTATAACTGCTCTTCACTTCAGTCTAAAAAAAATAAAAAGCGGGCCAAAACTTCAGGTCAAGCCGTATTGAACATAACATCATCCAAAAGATATTAGATAGTACTTAAAGAAAAAAAAAAAACCGCTAAATTATGCGAAACTTTTTCTTTCTGGTACAAAAAAGACCCAAAGCTTGAACAGCTTGATGCAACTAGAACCAAGGCGTACCAAAGGTTGTATTTTTTTTTATACGAAAACTGAAATACTTCAAAGTTGACAATATTATTCTTAAGCTCTTTTACCAGTCAGTAACACAAAGCGTGTTGACTTTTAGTATTATCTGTATATTCGGGCTGCTTACAAAAGATTCAACTAGTAAATTGGAGAAGATCGTAAGGGACGCAAGCCGTGTTGTTGGTGATGACATATGTCTGAAGTCCGTCTCTGATCTCTACAATAACATGATGCACCGAAACATAACTAAAATATTGAATGACAACACACATCCGCTCTTCCACTATATATTTTCTGCCGTTCACGTAAAAAACTTCGTATGTTACGGTCCAAGCATAACAGATTCAGGTTTTCATTTGTACCCAACTCTATTTCCCTGTTCAAGTTGAAAGCGGTCCGATAGTTTGTGTTTTTATATTTTAAGTCCATTTTTTTATATTCATTTATATATGTATATGTATATATGTGTGTATGTATGTAAATATATGTGTATATGCGTATATATGTGTGAGTATGCAAATATATGTGTGTGTATGCGTATATAGGTGTGTGTGTAAGCGTATATATATGTGTGTGTGTGTGTATGAGTATATATGTGTGTGTATAGTCATAGTGTGGATTCAATCACCAGTGAGTCTTACCTCACTATTGGAGAACCTCGCACCTCTCAAAAGTAAACCTATTTCTACGCACACGCAACATATGTGGTTTAGAGATGAGTTGTCAGTACTAAAACGCGAAAGAAAACGTCTTGAGAAACAATGGCGCTCGTCCAAAAGACTTGATCACTGGAACGAATACAAGGAATGTAGAGCGAAATATAACCAATCACTTTATACAGCTAAAGTACAATGCTATTCACAGGCCATATCTGACTGTGGTAATGACTCAAAGCGTTTGTTTAATCAATGTGTGGAAGCTATTTGGTTCAATACTGTATCATGTCTGTTCATCCGGCAACCAGTTTCCAGAAGGGTGTGATTCGAACTTACTCGCAAATAATTTTGCGGACTTTTTTCATTCAAAAATTGTAAAAATCCGACAGGAGTTAAAGGAATTTCCATCATATATTCAGCTCCGTTTCGCACTTGTCCTCGTTTTTGTGCATTTTCACCTGTGTCGGAAACCACCATACGAAATGTCATGAGATCTTCTAAACCAACCACGGCTGAGATTGACCCGTGTCCTTCGTCTTGGATTAAAGACAACTTGGATACGTTTGTGCCTCTCATGACTCGTATAGTCAATCTTTCCTTTACTTCTGGCGTGTTCAGAGCATCTTGGAAAAAGGCAGTTGTCCTCCCTCTCCTTAAAAAGCAAGGTCTGGATCTTATCCCCGCTAACTATCGACCCATATCCAATCTCACATATGTGTCAAAGGTAGTGAAAAAATGCGCACTATTACAGTTCAATGATCATCTCTCAAATGGTGACCTTCTACCGTCATATCAAAGTGCTTACCGCAGTAATTATAGTACAGAGACGGCACTTATGGAAATACATTGTGACATATTGGCAGCCATAGAAAATCAAAAAGTTATAGCACTTGTTGGTCTC
>JAIGNY010004509.1:2962500-3210000 GCA_020152595.1 Chiridota heheva
CAGTATAACAGGCGCTGGTGTGGGACTTTATCAAAGGCTTTTGAGAAGTCAAGAATAGCCTTAGAGACGTTACTGTTTTGGTCAATTTGTTTAGAGATATCATTTATTGTTAAGAGGAGTTGTGTTTCAGTCGATCTTTTAGCACGGAAGCCATGTTGTAAATTAGTTAAGATATTATGCTCATTAAGGAATTTCATCACATGTAAGTGGATTATATGCTCAAGGATTTTACTACAAATGCAGGTGAGGGAAATAGGTCTATAATTAGCTGGGTTTTGTTTATCACCTTTTTTAAAAACGCTACATATGTTTGCTTCTTTCCTCTTGTTAGGGATAGTACCATTATCGACAGAGGTTTAAAAGAGATCAGTTAAAATTTCATAGAGGTCATCAGCGTGTATTTTTAGAAACCATGGTGGTATTTGGTCAGGACCTGAGGCTTTGTTGGGGTGTAGGTTATGCAGTTGCTTTTTGACACCTTCTGGGGTAATTATAAGTTGGTTTATTTTGCTGTTGGTAAGTGGTTTAGTTACAGGAATTTGGGAGGTGTTTTCTTCTGTGAAAACACTGAAAAACTGGTCATTTAGAATGTTAGCTTTAGTTTTACTGTCACTGCAGAGTTTACCATTATTTAGTAGATCAGACACACCCACAGAGTTACTTCTTAATCTTTTGATATAGGACCAGAATGCCATTGGGTTTTCGTTAAGTGAGTTTTTAAGTTTAAAAAACCTACATGTTGTTAACGTTAGTTTAGCACGAGCTACTGTACCATGTCAACACAGTGCTACTGCTAGGCTTATTTGCCATTATGCAACGGATATGTAACGGCCTATGGGCCATTATGCAACGGTTATGTAACATCACTGAAACAACAAACTTTTACTTCCGATGGCTAGGCCTAGGGCCTACCAACTTATTTCCTTACCTTGTAAACATGAAAACCGTAGTCCGTATTCAAGGAGACGATCCCAAATCAAATGATGATATCATCACTGGGTAGCATTATGAATCATCTTGACAGACATAACATTCCAGGGTTGGAGAGACGTAGCCGTGTAGGCCTATGTGCTCAGTACGGTTTTGCTAAGCTGTTGGGGAAACTTTATCATTACTGTCAATGGGATATTTTTATGAATACTTGTGTCGCCTTAGCCAGTCACCGAAAATTAATGGTACTCATATATGTTGGAAACTATTATCTAATACACAACATTTGTGAAGAAAAATAAATTCTGTCCACTATTTGTTGAAAAATGTCAAAAAATAGCTTTTTTTCCCATTGACTGTAACGATAACTGACTGTTTGTTTTTCCCTTTGACTGAAGTTTGAGATCGTCAAAAAAGCATTATAACGTCGCCGTGCACTACAACATTCCTGGATGTCCGACCTCCAGAATAGGCTACTTACAGATGCCTCCGTTAATTGAATCTTTATACTCCAGCTCATTCGCTCTGAATCTCTGATTTAGAGTATGAACGATTACATACATAACAATTTCACACGCTTAACCCTTACTCTACCAGCACTTTTTTGAAAATGCGCTCGGGAGGCGGGGCCAAAGACGGGGCACCCAAAACGGCGATAGTATCGCCGCGTGGTAGAGTAAGGGTTAATCAAGGCGTGATTATTGAAGGGTCCTCTGTCTTCCAGGCAGAAAAGTCGGGCCCCTTCCGCTCTCGGGACCCGCTGGGCTGCCCACCGGGATCATGCTGCCTATATTTTCGGGTTGGCGCATATGTCGCGGGTTGATTAACCCTTACTCTACCAGCACCTTTTTGAAAATGCGCTCAGGAGGCGGGGCCAAAGACGGGGCACCCGAAACGGCGATAGTATCGCCGCGCGGTAGAGTAAGGGTTAAGCAAAGTCAATGGGCTTTAACGTGTGTTTAAAAAAAAAGTTGCTCACGAATTTTCGGTATGAAAAATTCCATATTTTAATTTGAAAATCAGCACACGGAAACTTGAATTGGTTTTACACCTTGTAAATATCATAATAACTCGATTGCTTTCCTAAAGTAAAGGGATGTACATTATTTTGTTTAAAAAAAAAGTTTCACGAGATTTTCTGCGAGCGTCTTGATAAAAATGTGATGCGCACGTATGCCTTTAAGCATTTTCCCCAACCAATAAAAGAAATATGACGTTTAAGGAAATGATTGACATAATTTTAGTGTGCGTATCTGCATCGCTGGTGTAACTTTGAACGTATGAATAAATTATATGCGTCCTACGTGCGTGTTACTTTTGTTGGCGAGTACAATTTGTATGTATTTATATTAACAAAAGAACAAGGGCATTGAGGTAGTGTAATTTAAATATTTATAATAGTGCGCAACAACGCAATTGTTGCGTTATGTAGCGAACGGGCGGTGTGGATTTTTTGTTGTATCTGCACCCATTTTGGCCCCTCGTTTATCAAGTTATATGCCCGCATTTGCAACATTATAAAGAGCAATTTGTTTGTAAAAATTTGATTAGCAGTTTTGATACTCATTTTATAAAAATGATTAGCATTACATTAAAATTGATTAGCAATAATGATGCATATTTAGTCCTTATTGATTTTGTATTATTTTTTGTTTTCAAATACCTTGCCATTTTTGTTCCTGACAAGGCCTAGGTACTAATGTATTCCTGTTTATATAAGCAACAAAGATATGTATACAATTAATATTTTACACTGCGAGGTGGGCAAATGATGATTTTTATTCAATGCACATCCTGCACTTTTCCCTATTCAGTTCCGAAAATCTCTCACTCGTGTACATGTACAGTATGTAAGTTAAGTACAAAGTTTAACAGTCTGTAGCCCAGACCCACTGCACTACACACATTTACTAAGCAGCCTACATGTACAACAGTACAGAAACTGAAGTTTGTAGTATGTTAATTATCATGGCTGACAGGATCGCGGGTCCCATGCCTGGTCTATAGTGTAAAAAAAAAACATGAACGGTGGTGCCGCGATTTTCAAAAAAGTGCATACAATTACAATGCGTTGTTTTTACAACTGTTTTACTGAATGTTTTAAAAATAATCAATCGACAAGGGGAAAGAATCAAGTTTTAAAAGACAAACAAATTAATATATTCCAATGTTAAGCAATATAAAACTAATTGTGAAAGGTGTATTCAAATTCAATACAAATTTTATGATCGCGGGGTGAAGAAAGCTAATTGCGTGGCGATCATTATTTGAAAAGAGATGAGAGCGTATACACTGTCACGTGTACACTGTATGGTAAGTCTCTTACAATTTTGCAATGGAGAGTTTTCTGGCCATGTGAAACTTTTTGAGGCAGGTTTTTCTCAAATTTTCAGATTTTGTTTTGAATTTTAAGACTTGTATAAGTAAATTTATTAACGGATTCATATGTCGGGAAACCATTTGATCTTAAATTTTCTTATTCTTTTAATTTGAGGGCTGAAAACTTCAATCAGTTTGGAAATTTATTGTATCACAATTTTGCTAGGCAAGGTAGGGAAATGAATCACTAAATGACGTTATGCATAATTTTGGCATCGCAAATTGCGATGTGAACCCGAACAAATTGCTCCCTGCATTAGTTGCAGCGCTAAGGTCTTGTGTACCAGACACTGAATTTCTTCCAGCATATTGAACACTTTTACCCTTTTTCACAAGGAATTCGAGAAATCTTACAAAATAAAGTTAAAAAACGTTTTTCAGCTTTATGTCTATATGGTTACATTAGGCAAAAGTTAAGGGTGTTGGTGTTAATTTTTATGCTCTTTTGTGACCACTGTACTGTAGAAGAGCTTAGATGTATGTATTAGCGATCGTGTCTACTAACAGACGCCCAGCATGGGTTTCATTAGAAGCACTCGTGCACTTAAAAACTCGTCCTAACAATCCAAGACCTAACTCATACCATAGATAATAAAGAACAAGTCAACGTCATCCTACTCCATTTTTCCAAGGAATATGGTCGCGTACCACACATCTGGCTAGTTATTCATCATATACCCCGTTCCAGGTCTTTTACTTCTAGAGCTGTGACCGTTTAGCATGTACAGTACACGCTACACGCTCGCAAATCCTTGTAAACATTTACTAAATACACTGTACTTGATTGCAAGTAATCGTTTTTCATAGTCAAGTCTTGCCGTTGAAAATCAATATGATCATTCATGATCATATTGATCATGATGGTCAGGCAACCAATGGACATTTTTTTCGGATAACCAAATGAAGAGGGTGAAGTCCCACCAGACTGTGCAAAGGAAGTAAAGTTATTGCATTTTGGAAGATACAAGTGTGACTCGAATTGGAAACACAGTATCTGCAACAACCTACGTACACAAAACAAATGTCCCAGTGATAACATGCATGTATGTGGGTTGTGATAATATCTAACATCCGGCTACTGCATAAGCTGAAATTCTATGATATTGATAGTGGCAACATAGACTAGATCTCAGATTTCCTCAGAAATCGCTCACAGAAAGTTCTTATTGGTGGCTCAACATCTAGAACATCCCCAGTACAGTCAGGAGTTCCGCAAGGCAGCGTTCTGGGACCATTACTTTTTCTCCATTTTCAACGGCTTACCGGACTACATTGCTTACCACTCTGTGTGATGGTCAAACATTGGAGAAAGCAACTTCTGCGAAATATCTGGGGATCAACATTCACCAAAATTTAACTTGGAATTACCACATCCAACAAGTCTCTGCTAAAGCAAACTCCTTCAGTTCTTCAGTGCTTTTCTCCTGAGGAACATCTATCAGTGACCCAGAGAAACATCTATCAGTGTCCCAGAGAAACAAAAGGTGCTCTGCTACAAGACCCTCCTATCACCACAAATGGAATATGCTGGAATCATCTGAGACCCACATACCTCACTCAACATCAGAAAACTGGAAATTGTTCAGCAGCGTTATGCCTGTTTTGTCATGCATGACCACAGAACAACCAGTAGCATACAGACATGTTGGAACAACTACAATGGCAGTCTCTATGAGAACGCTGGGCCCAAGCCAAGATTGTGATGTACCACGTTGTGCATAATCTTGTTGATATCCCGCACTCGCACCTTAAACCCTCTGTGATGACACGGGGCCATTCTTAAAAGTACCTTGTTCCACTTACCAGAACTGTCATCTATCAGCGATTTTTTTACCAGATGGTATCTGACTCCACAACATGCTGTAGACTCCACAACATGCTGTATACTCCACAACATGCTGTAGACTCCACAACATGCTGTAGACTCTACAACATGCTGTAGACTCCACAACATGCTGTAGACTCCACAACATACTGTAGACTCCACAACATGCTGTAGACTCCACAACATGCTGTAGACTCCACAACATGCTGTAGACTCTACATCATGCTGTAGACTCCACAACATGCTGTAGACTCCACAACATGCTGTAGACTCCACAACATGCTGTAGACTCCACAACATGCTGTAGACTCCACAACATGCTGTAGACTCTACAACATGCTGTAGACTCCACAACATGCTGTAGACTTCACAACATGCTGTAGACTTCCATCTCCTGGAAAGCTTTAAGGGGCAGATGCAGTCTATGCAACTATGTTAGTCCTGTCTTCTCTTTTAACCTTTTAGTCTGCACTGTATATCCTTACACCCGGCTTGCACACTGTACGATTATATACTAGCAGTGGTCTGTACAATATTGGAAGAAGAAGAAAATGTATTGCTAGAAATGTGTCAAAAACATTACTTTCTTCAAGTTTTGGCTTCACGTGGTCTTTTACAGTGAAATTCCTGCCTAGAAGTGAATTTTCTATGCTAAGCATTGTTACGCATATGCGAGTATATAAAAATTAGAGAAAGAGCAACATGGGCGAGAAAATTTTAAGGGCTTTTTTACGGGCATATATAAAGCACAGAAATTGGATTGCACTGTTTGATTATTGCTTGCAATTCCAACTTGTATAATGTCATAGGTGTATTTATGCACCAGGAGGGTAAGATATTGCGCACACCATTGTATTTGTGCGTGCACATGTACAAGCGCCGGCATTACATGTATTGTTCAGAGTGTTTAACGATTTTGAAAAATCTTGAGAAAAAATTGTTGTCTTTCTTTCTTTCAAATTTTGACCATTTATCATTGTTGTTTCACTGAAGTAAGTGTGTTTAATTTTTCAGTGAGAATGGGTTATTTTAAGTCTTACAACTTTATATTCCATCACTGCATTTGTCATGTTTACTTGCGTTGAAACTAAAAACTTGGTTTGTTTTTAAAATAACCTAAGATTAGGCTTAACTTAGTACAGTAACTAGACCTATATACCTTTATCAGCTTTACTTCACAGAGTTTGCTGATTTTAGGTATAACGCACACATATTAAAGCAAAAGTCAATGGGATTTATTATGTGTTCAAAAAAGTTGCCCTAAAAATGTAGGGGAATTTAAATTTTAGGCCTATAAAGTATAATAATAAACACCAACATACATAAATATTAAGGAAGGCTTCTCTGCAAGGGGAGGCTTCTCTGCAGCTTCTGCCTCTTGTCCTGGCCTCGCCCTATCCTCAATGTTGCCCAATGGTGAATGGAGCCTTAATCTACTCTGCTGAAGCAAAGGCCATTCTCCTGGCCTTAAACTTTGTTGAACTCTCTGTCTGCCCCCGCTTCGTCATCTTCTCCAACTCTAAAGTCCTCACTGGCATCCTTAACATGCTCTGGTCCAATCCACTCATCCTACAAATCCTCAATAAACTTCAGTCTCTTTCCTACTTAGGAAAAAGCCCAGCCACATCGGCATTCCCGGCAGTGAGAGAGCTGACAGAGCCACCAACAATGCTCTGTCAAATCCATCCCTTCTTCTTCTATCCCACACTCAGACCTCTGTTTCTCCACTTCCAGCTATCTCAGTAAGACCTGGCAAGGTTTCTGGAATCTTAAGACCAATAACAAACTTTGCACCATCAAACCTAAAGTCGGGACCAACGTCCCCCTGCACAGTCGCAATGGCAGGGAGGACATTCTTATTATCCGCATCCACCTCGTCTACACCTATCTCACCCACTCTCACCTACTTTCCGGCTCCCCTGCTCCTCTCTGCCCTATATGCAACACTGATCTCTTGACCAAGCAGATCGTCTTAACTTGTTCCATAAACCTGAATGCCAGATCACACCTCTCCACCTCCATCTCCATTTCCGATCTTTTCAAGAACAATCCTACCTCAACTTCATCACCTTTCTCCGCAACAGCAATTTATTCTACCTGATCTAAACCACCTCTTTCCTTCCCTTCTCTGCCTTACCTTCCTCATCTCTCTTTTACTACCTTAACTTCTTTCCCTTATTCACCTTCTCTCCTCCCTTCCCTCTATCCTCTCTGCCCTAACTCAAGCACCTTAGTTTTTAAACCCTCTAGGCACATTTGACTGTCACTGTGCCATTAAATATCAACAAACCAAACATAAAATTTCATACACTCTTAACTTCAATATGTTTCATAGGCCACACTCGAAACATCAAACATAGGAGTCATTAAAGTTAGGCTCCCTATGCAATACTCACCATTTCCACAAAAAATTCATCCCTACAAAGGTACTTTGGCCTACCCGTCATACTTGTGACTCCCAACAGTCACGCGAGGAATTCCTTCGACACCCGATTCTTGATAAAAAAAAATTCATCCCTACAAAGGTACTTTGGCCTACCCGTCATACTTGTGTCTCCCAACAGTCATGAGAGGAATTCCTTCGACACCTTATTCTTGATAAAATAAAAAACATCTCTACCCACCTCCTGTATCCTGAAATTCCCAGCTTTTTGCGGAGTAAGTTTTGTACATCTATTGTCACTAACGATCCTCCGCAAATAATGTAGTCTTAAAAAAAACCTGCTGTTCGAGTGTTACGTAAAATTCGTTGAAAGGTTGTTTTAACTGTCAATTGACCCGAAAATGGTTTAGAATTGACAATTAGTCGTTTGTTAATACTGTTTTGTTATTTCTAAACAGTTTTTATTGTTTTACAGATTTTGCTTTGACTGGTATCATTAGAAAGGAAATTTTACACACAATCTAAATATGTTAAAAAAATCCTCCATTTTCACTATTCACAAGAAAAAATACAAGCACAAAAATTGTCCTAATTTTGCCTAAAATTTGCAAATTTGCATATTTATTTCGAGATGTTCTTTATTTTGACTTTTTTATGGAAAAGTTTATTGTTTTAGCATTCATATAAACCAAACTTGTAGTGATACAAAACGAAAAGAAAGTTGCAGTATGAAAATCAATTTTGAAAACATTCCAAAAAATTGTAGTCACGTTTTAAACCCCCTTGGACTCATTAAGGGTTAAGCAAATCAAGGAGTATTGGGTCCAATTAAATCATAATGAGTGACTCAGATAAGTCTTATTTGAATGAGTTCATTAAATCGCTTTAAATTGCTTTAAACCCCTGAAGTATATCTTCAGAGGTTGATTTTCCCACTGTTCTGCTGTTCCGAGAACAGTGCTTTTTATGCAGGAACAGTGCTTTTTATGCAGGAACAGTGCTTTTTATGCAGGAACAGTGCTTTTTATGCAGGAACAGTGCTTTTTATGCAGGAACAGTGCTTTTTATGCAGGAACAGTGCTTTTATGCAGGAACAGTGCTTTTTATACAGAAACAGTGCTTTTTATACATGAACAGTGCTTTTTATGCAGGAACAGTGCTTTTATGCAGGAACAGTGCTTTTTATACAGAAACAGTGCTTTTTATATAGAAACAGTGCTTTTTATACATGAACAGTGCTCTTTATGCAGGAACAGTGAATATTCAAACATCACTGTTTAGGTGGAACAGTGTTCTTTCTATAAGCATGTGGTGGCATCAATGGTTGAAAACTTGATTTCTGCCTATCAAAAAATGCATGCAGTAAATAAAAAGTTTTATTCGGCTGGCCTCCAATTGTCAGCACATGAATACACATATGCAAGGCTGCTTGCTTGTATACTGTACGACTGTTCGTAACTGGATGCTACAAATGATCAAGTAAAATTAAGCCAATTTCAAAGAAAGAATTTGTCCTGTTAAGCACAAACGTTGGAACACTTGAAATCTGATCTGGAACAGTATTATTTGGGAAAGTACTTTTCTGTGGAACAGTGGCAAAAAATTTAAATTTCGACCACTGTTTCTTTTGAGTATTTTCATTGTCATGATCAGTGCATTAGATTACCTTTAAGCACTACTGTACCGTAAGTATTTAGTTTATCTCATTTTTGCAACAGGTAAGTAGAACAGTCTTTAATAAAACAAAATAAGTCTTTAAGCTATTGTCAGTTTTAATTTTTTTCTGTTTTTCTTTTATTCCTTTTAATCAATCTAATCTTTTATGAGAAAGAATAAAAATGTGAAGACATCGCGTTAAAGTTTCCTATAAATTACTGTTAACAGGAAGTTACCCTTAAATGCAATTATATAGGTAAACAGAATATAAAACTCAAAGTTCTGATTGAACATTAATCATTATCAATATTAAAAATTTGAACACACAATGCGTGGTTGTTAAACGAACAAGCTTGTAAATTGTGAATAACATGCAAGAAAATCACCAGTCTAAAACCTTTCAAACCTTAAAACCTTAAGTTCCTCACAAAAATCCGAAATGAAATAAAAAATTAGATCAATCCCATTTAAAGTTACTGCAATGCCAAAATAAAGCCTTTATATCTAAAAGTTGATCTCATTACATCTTATATCTAAAAGTTGATCTCATTACATCTTCCTTTCATGTAAAATGTTTTGAATAGGATTAGTGTAGAGGACAGAGTACCACACCCCTATTCTGTCTTCTGCATCCATGTAAATTAAAAAATTGAAAACATTTTTTTCTGATGATGGGCAGGGCGGACGGACCCTCAGGAGGCAGGGCAGGCCCAAACAGCAAAGCTAGGGGTCTGGATTACACTTGTACAGTACCACCGACATAATGCAACAATTCATTCAGTTATCTTTTTTAATGTTGCCGACTTAATCCAACAATTCATTATGGTATTTGTATTTTTCAATTCTTCAATAATTGGAAAAAAAAAGTAAGTTTTCAAAAAGTCTTTTCAGCCACCAACATAACATGTTGGTGATGAACAGGAAATATGGAAAGCACTGGGGGTTGAAAGCACATGTACCCATTAATTTTGTTGCCATTGCATTAGCCTCTGCCCCCACCGTACAAGTACAATCCAGGGAATTTTTTTTTTGGGAATGATTGGATTCAGACATTTTTAGCTCGACTATTTGAAGAATACTATCTGAAGAATAGTATAGTAACTTGGCATAGGTTGGTACTATTCAAGTGAGCATGATTAGGGGTTGTCTACACTTAATGTTGAGGTGAAGTGTGCATATTAATTAGGTTATTTGCATAATAATGGACTTTCGTACAAAATGTTTAAAATTCATGAGCGAATAGCTTAAGTTATGATTGATGTACATTCATGTAACTTGGCACAGGGGTAGAGGACTTGGGTACTGTGCAAATAAGCATGATTTGGGGGTTGTGTGTGCATACTAATTAGCTTATTTGCATAACAATGAAAATATTTCTATCTATGATATCTCTTAGCTTAATGTGGGAGTGGGGATTTTGTTTTATACAAATGATCATATATGTGAAGAGCATTGTCTACACTCAATGGTGAGGTGTAGTATGCATATTAAGTAGATTATTTGCATAACAATAATCTTGCATACAAAATGTTTAACCTGAAATAATAATTTGCTATTTGGTTCAGTGGTATAGGGCATTGGAACTGTTCAGTTGAGCATGGTTAGGGGATTGTGTGTGCATATTAATTAGCCTATTTGCATAGCAATGAAAATATTTGTGTATGTGGTATCTCTTGAATTAAAGTGGGTATGATGATTTTGCTTAAACAAATTATCATACAGTATATGTGAAGAGCATTGTTCACACTTAATGGTGAGGTATAGTGTGCATTTGCTGTAATATGTTTAACCTGAGATCAAAAATATATGGCTTAAATTGATATTCTTGACATGAATAGCAATCAAAATGTTTGTCTTGCCATGATTAAGAAGCAAATAAAAGTTTCCTTGCTTCTAAAGAATGGTGAATTAGGGGTTTGAGAAATATAAACAAGCAGAATGAGGGGTAGAAGATGACATGATGATAAAGTAGCTGAAGGGATTAGGATGAGGTCATGTGAGACAGGGTGGAATTGTATGTAGGGCATGGTATGGTGGGATTTGGTCAGGATGTGTTGGCATGTTAGACAGGGTGGGTTGGCACATGAAACAGGATGGGTTCACATGTGGAACAGGGTGGGATGTCATCTGGATTTCAGTTGTGATGCCATGTGGGTCATGCAAGTGGTGGAATGATAACAGTATCTGCTTTGTAAGTGATTGCATAGAGTATAGATGTGGGATGACATTTGGGACAGGTTGGGATGGAATGTGGGACAGTTTGGAATATGCATTATTAGCAGTGAGGGGATTTGTATCATTTCCAATGTCTAGTTTGTCATACGTTAAGCAGTATTGTTTTGCATAATTTTGCTTTAATCTTATTGTACATTTTTCATGCTGCTTGACTTTGCTTAATACACATATTTTCCTAAATTGGAAGTTGTATTACAATCCAGGATGTGGTTCTGGGACTGTGTAGGGGTTGGTGAGGGTACAGGTTGGAAAGGGGGTTGAATGGTATTCTTTTATTGTCATTGGCAAGTCAGGGCCTCTCCTTTCTTTGTAATTCAATTGAAAGAACAAAAAGAGGTGTAGTTATAAAAACTGCTACGTTTGACATGTTTTCTGAGTTTCCGGGTGAGGTAACCTTGAGCTTTTTATGTCTTAAAATATCCTGGAAAACTCAAAGATATTTTAAAGCTTATAGTGCAAATGAAAATGTAAGTCCATCTTTCAAAGCTCAAGTAATTTGAAATCATCTGCCCCTGCTACCCTATTTCTGTATGTACTTTCCTCTATAAGCCCATTCTCTATACTAGCTTTGAATAGTCGAGCATACTGTCCTTCTGACAGTTCTAGCTATGATTTTTCCCACCTGCAATAAAGTCTAGCTATGACTGGTTGTGCTACAGTTACAGCAGTACTACTAGAACTGTAGCACAACCACAGATCAATACTTTTTCAATTGCATAATTGTTCTCTATGCTCTGCAAAATTTGGGTGGGGAGCTTGGGGGAAGGCAGCATTGTTCTTAAGCTCCGGGAAAGGCAGCATTGTTCTGCAGCTAGGGGGAAAGCAGCATTGTTCTGGAGCTTGGGGGAAGCAGCATTGTTCTGGAGCTCAGGGGAAGGCAACATTGTTCTGGAGCTCGGGGGAAGGCAGCATTGTTCTGGATCTAGGGGGAATGCAGCATTGTTTTGGAGCTTAGAGAAATGTAGCATTGTTCTGCAGCTCAGGGGAAGGCAGCATTGTTTTGGAGCTCGGGGAAAAAGCAGCATTGTTCTGGAGCTCGGGTGAAGGCAGCATTGTTCTGGAGCTTGGGGGAAGGCAGCATCGTTCTGGAACTTGGGGGAAGGCAGCATTGTTCTGGAGCTTGGGGGAAGGCAGCATTGTTCTGGAGCTTGGGGAAAGCAGCATTGTTCTGGAGCTCAGGGGAAGGCAGCATTGTTCTGGAACTTGGGGGAAGGCAGCATTGTTCTGGAGCTTGGGGGAAGTGGCATTGTTCTGGAGCTCAGAAGGCAACATTGTTCTGGAGCTCAGGGGAAGGCAGCATTGTTCTGGAGCTCGGGGGAAGGCAGCATCGTTCTGGAGCTTGAGGAAAAGCAGCATTGTTCTAGAGCTTGAGGGAAAGCAGCATTGTTCTGGAGCTCGGATGAAGGCAGCATTGTTCTGGAACTTGGGGGAAGGCAGCATTGTTCTGGAGCTCAGGGGAAGGCAACATTGTTCTGAAGCTCGGGGGAAGGCAGCGTTGTTCTGGAGCTTGAGGGAAAGCAGCATTGTTCTGGGGCCATTAGGAAGGCAACATAGTTTTGGATCTAGGGGGAATGCAGCATTGTTCTGGAGCTCAGAGAAAGGCAGCATTGTTCTGCAGCTCAGGGGAAGGCAGCACTGTTCTGGAGCTCGGGTGAAGGCAGCATTGTTCTGGAGCTTGGGGGAAAGCAGCATTGTTCTGGAGCTTGGGGGAAGGCAGCATTGTTCTGGAACTTGGGGGAAGGCAACATTGTTCTGGAGCTTGGGGGAAGCAGCATTGTTCTGGAACTTGGGGGAAGGCAGCATTGTTCTGGAGCTCAGGGGAAGGCAACATTGTTTTGGAGCTCGGGGGAAGGCAGCATTGTTCTGGAAGTTGGGGGAAGGCAACATTGTTCTGGAAGTTGGGGGAAGGCAGCCTTGATCTGGTCATTTGGGTGTCTTTTTTGCCTCATCCATGATGGGAAGCAGTCATCTTATCCACTCACACAACACATTGTTCACTAGTAAGTTCAGTCTACAGGTAATACCATGATGTGACTATGTATAAAGATCAAATCGTATCAGGATAACTCCAGCTAAGCCTCATGTGAATAATACTGGTGTAGAGGTACTGCACTTAAAAATTAATAATTGATGGGACCACATCTACAGTTTATTCTACTGCTGATCCTCTGCAGTTCAATATATTACGTTATTGTTGAAGTTTCTTCATGTAGATGCAAAGTAATTTAGTATTTTGTAACATGATGTTTAATGACTCATACTCTAATAAAGGAATCCTAAAACAACTTTTGGTGTCATCCTCCAATAACTGTATGTGTGCAAATTTATTCTTATTGTTTCTGATAAATTGGATGACCTTAGGCTTGTATTGTGAGGTCAAGTTGAGGCGGTTACAGTTGGTCTGTCGCTTCTTGATGTACAAAATATCTTTGAAATTTCATACAGATATTTTCATTAGCAAATACAATTCTAAAGTTTGCTGCACATTTGGAGTTGGCCATTAGTACATGTACAACTTGAATAAAACGCCAAAGTAGGAAATACCTGTTTTATTGATGATTTGAAAGTTGATTGATTTTCAACAACAAATTCTGGGTTTGATTCAAAAAGAAGTTTGATGGCCAAAATGGGTATTAATTTAAAGCTACAGTAGTAAGGGCCACACATCATGAAGTTTGATGCACTTTCAAAGGTATATTATAGGGGAATCAATACAAGTTCTTTATTTGAAATCAAATACTTTATTCAGAAACTAAAAAAAAAAGAAGGTTTAAATAATTTCTTAAAAGTATGTTTTGTGAACAAACTGTGGATGGTTTATGGTAAAGAGACAGGGTAGAGGAATGCGGTGGAGAAACAGTAATGAGGTGCACGGTGTAGGCAAATAGAACCAGATCTAGAGTGGAATATCCATCAGAATAATCAAACCATGTAAGTCTGAACAAATGGAAGGGGGTGGGGGAGAAGAGGGAGGGGGAGAATTGCTCACTTAATAGACTACTTGTTTAGCCTGCTAAGAAGGGGGGAGGGAGAGGGAGAATTGCTCACTTAATAGTCTCTTTGTTTAGCCTGGTTAAGGGCGCTGTTTTAGCTGCTGCCAATGCTGAATGTTGCTCCTCAGTTTCTGGATTTTTACCATACTTTGGGGAACTCTTTTTCTTTTAATTTTTGCACTGGTGATAGTTTTGTACTTCAAGATCTTCCTAGTGTGACTTTTGTGTGGAATTATCTTTTGCTTTTGCTGATTTTTGAGCATGAATTTTCATCTTTTTATTTTCAATTATTGGATTCTACTGTGTTTCAGTCCTCATGAGCTTGAACATCTGGTTATTAGAATGTCTGCAATGACAATGCCAACATTGTCATGCAAAAACTGCATGGCTGCTTGTGTGATCAAGTATAATGCCTGATTCAGTCAGGAGAGTTCATTATTCTAGGGATCAATTACTCAGATATTGTCACACTTCTGAATTGTTCACTAACAAGAAAATCAAGTCTTTCATACCATCTGATGTTTGTAAGACCCTAAAAGAATGTGGCTTGTTTCATGTCAGATCTCGGAGAGGTGGATCTCATATTAAGGACAAAAGATCTACATGTAAAGCTTCAAACTTGCAAAGTAATGAGAACAACTCTTACATAACTGATTTGAATGATGATAGGCTTGATATCAGGCTCTGGAATTGTCAATCTGCATGTAACAAATCTCTGTACATATGTGATTATATTTTAACCAACAATGTGGATGTTCTAATTATAGTTGAGAGTTGGCTCACTGAATCTGATGACAATGTTGCCATTGGGGAACTTACACCTAGGGGATACTCCTTCATCAATATACCTAGGCCAGGAGACCGGCGTGGAGGGGGCATTGCTGTCATTCATAAATCACAAATTAATTTGAAGCATGTCACATCAAACTTGTTTAATGCCAAATCTTTTGAATATGCCATAATCTCAAACAATTATAGATCCTTCAATCTTGTGGTGATATACCGTCCTCCACCTTCTAGTGCTAACAAACTCACAGTTAAAGAATTTTTAGATGAGTTTGATGATTTTGTAGACAATTTAAATGATCTTCCTGGTCAACTTGTTTTGCTGGGTGATTTCAATGTGCACTTTGATGTCCCAACTAAGCCTGATGTTCGTCAAATTGCTACTACACTTTCATCTTCTGGACTCATTCAACATGTAAATCAACCTACACACAACAAAGGCCACATTCTTGATCTTGTCATTACCAGAGAAAATGAAACACTTTTATCATCTGTTGAAATTCATGAAAATCATGTCTCAGATCATTCTCTCATATGCTGTAAACTTGACTTACCTAAAGTAGTTCCCAATAATGGAATTATTTTAACAAGAAGATACAGTGCCATTGATCACTCCCAACTTTCACAAGATTTGTCATCCAATCTTAATCAAATTTCTTTGCAAGAAACAAATGTTGATGACTTTGTAGCTGATTTTGGCACTGCCATTACATCAGCCCTTGATCTGCATGCTCCTGTTATTGAACGCAAAAAGAGTGTCCGTTCGCGCCTAAATGGTACAACAAATCAGTTGATGATGCCAGGGAGAACGGCGCGCTGTGAGCGCAAGTGGCGTAAAGTAGATCTCTCTCTGACCTATCAGCGTATAATGATTCAAAGCAACATGTAAGAACTGTTCTTTTCTCTGCAAAAAAAGAATTCTACATGAAGAAGTTACAGTCTTCCACCCCAAGGGACATGTTTGCCACTGTCAACACACTTCTCAACAATAAATCAAGAATTCTTCCACAGAGTGAATGTCCAATTACACTTGCAAATGACTTTAGTAATTTTTTCCAGAATAAAGTCAAGGACATCAGGCACATGATTAGTGACCTAAATGTTGACTCACCATCTATTCTGATAGAAAGAAGGTTTCCTTTCAATTGTTCACTTCTTTCTGATTTCCAGCCTGTCACTGAAGATGAACTTATGAATATAATCGCGAAGTCACCTTCCAAGACATGTGCTCTTGATATGATTCCAACATGGCTGTTGAAACAACATGTGAAAACTATCCTCCCGAAACTTACAGAAGTTGTGAATGCTTCCTTGGAACATGGTATTTTCCCGAAAGCCTATGGACATGCAATTGTAACTCCCATCATCAAAAAACAATCTTTGGACAAAAATGAACTCAAAAACTACTGCCCAGTCTCAAACATTGCTACAGTTTCAAAATATATTGAAAAAGTTGTAACCAGTAGACTCACTGAACACATCAACAAACACAAACTTTTTGAGCCACTACAATCGGCCTACCGAACTTCACACAGTACTGAGTCTGCCCTACTACATGTGCAAGATTATGTTCTTCAAGCGCTCGACCAGCAGAAAGCTATTTCATTTCTTATGTTGGATCTGTCTGCCGCGTTTGATACGCTAGACCACCAAATCATGCTTCGTCGTTTTGAGCATAGCTTTGGCATTTCTGGCAACGCTTTGGATTGGCTATCATCATATTTTAATTGTCGGACTAACCATGTCCATGTTCCTGGGGCTGACTCCAACACTGTAAATCTTGAATATGGGACCCCACAAGGCTCTGTTTTAGGACCTTTGTCATTCACACTTTATACTATCCCAATAGGTGACATATTGCGGATGCACAAGATCGAGTATCACATATATGCTGATGATATACAGATTTTCTTAGCCTTTAACCCTAAAGTTCCACTCGATGCTGAATGTGCTTTATTCAAACTGACCTCCTGTGTGCAAGATATCCAACAGTGGATGATTGCAAACAAACTTAAACTTAATGAGGACAAAACAGAGTGTATCATAATCTCTTCATCAAATGCTAGTAAAGCCCTTGAGAACCTCAAGTTTGTATTTGGCAATACTTGCATCTCACCAGTCACTTCAGTTAAAAATCTGGGAGTTGCTTTCGATAATAGAATGTCAATGGACAACCATGTGACACAACTTAGTAAAACAATTAATTATCACATTAGAAACATTGGCAAGATTCATCGGTACATTGACGTTGAAACCTGTCATTATGTTGTTCGATCACTCATCCTATCACGTTTGGACTACTGTAATTCCCTTTTGAATGGTATTACCATGAAAAATGTAAATCGCCTACAGAAACTCCAAAATAAAGCTGCTAAGCTTATCTTAAGGAAACGTCGTCGTGATCATGCCTCACCCTTGCTCAACAAATTGCATTGGCTCCCTGTGTCACAGCGAATTTTATACAAAACATGTCTTATTGTCTACAAATCCCTGATACATCAATCACCTGAATACATATCCAACAGTCTGAAACTTTATACACCAGCACGATCCCTTCGCTCCTCTTCTGAAAACTTCCTGACTGAACCCAGAACTAACACCAAAGCTGGTTCTAGGGCTTTTTCAGCTGCAGCACCCCATGTTTGGAACTCTTTGCCTTCACACATTCGCCATGCCAGTTCACTTGGACAGTTCAAAACACGTCTCAAGACTTCTTTTTTAATCATGTATTACTTACTGAACTTTGGGGCAGCATTCTGGGCGCTTTGTATCCTATGGAAAAGGCGCCTACTACAAATGAACATGGATGGATGGATGGATGCTAGGGGGAGAGGGGAGAAGAGGGAGAAGGAGAATGTCTCACTTAATAGTCTACATGTTTAGCCTGCGAAAGAGGGGGTAGGGGAGAGGGAGAATTGCTCATAATAGTCTACATGTTTAGTCTGCTATGGGGGAGAATTGCTCACTTAATAGTCTACATGTTTAGTCTGCTATGGGGAGGAAGAAGAGGGAGTGGGAGAATTGCTTACTTAATAGTTTACTAGTTTAATCTCCTAAGTGGGGGAGGAGGGAGAGGGAGAACTGCTCACTTAATAGTCTACTTGTTTAGCCTGCTAAGGAAGGGGGAGAAGATGGGAGTAGGAATTACTTACTTAGTAGTCTACTTGTTTAGCCTACTAAGGAGAGGGGGTGGAGGGGAAGAGGGAGTGAGAATTGCTCACTTAGTAGACCACTTGTACTTGTTTAACCTGCTAAGGATGGGGGGGGGGGAGAGAAGAGGGAGAGGGAGAATTGCTCACTTAGTAGTCTACTTGTTTAGCCTACTAAGGAGAGAGGGGGGGGGGTGGAGGGGAAGAGGGAGTGGGAGAATTGCTTACTTAATAGTCTACTTGTTTAGCCTACTAAGGAGAGGGGTGGTGGAGGGGAAGAGGGATTGGGAGAATTGCTGACCTAATAGTCTTATTTGTTTAGCCTACTAAGGAGAGGGGAAAGGGGAAGGGAAGAGGGAGTGGGAGAATTGCTTAATTAATAGTCTACTTGTTTAGCCTGCTGAACAAGTTATATGTCTTTCCCATTTCATATGTTCCTCCGCCTCCACTTTAAACTTCTTTAAAAAGAGTGTTTTTTTCAGTAAATTTCAAATTGACTTCTCAAGAAATCTGCTTTCAGAGTTCATTCTGTACTATTATTCATGTTCTGCATGATTATACAGTAGTTTCATGACAGGATTATTTACAGGAGATACAAACCCTCAGAATAATTTGGTAAAAATGTTTAAAGATTCCTAATACCGTTTCCCTCAAAAATAGATTTGGCCCGCCAGACAATCCAATTTGGCACGAGAACAATAGTCATTATATAATGCAAAACAGTGCATTGCATGTAAGATCAATCCGAATGAGATCTGTAAAAATCACAAAATACTCGTTTATTTTGTTTTTTTCTGAGCAGATCAGCTCAATAAAACATTGCAGCTTATTAGATAAAATGTTACCTTTAATTCCTCTATAAATTGGGCTCGCCGCTTGCCAAACTAAGGTGGATATAAAGCGAATCACTGACATTCTTCTAATCGTGCAGGCTCTCGGCTTGTTTGTATTCAGGGATTGTTTTGACAGGTTTTGTTTGTCACATGATGCTGGATTTGCCACACGATTGGCCCATGGCCTGACGCTGTTGTGAAATGATGGCCCTTCAAAAAATTGAATTAAGAACCCTTGGCCTAATGCTATCGACGGGGGATAATAACTACTGACCTGAAGAAAAATGTCAAAAAGAACGATTTGTACAGCCATGTGCTTGGCATTCTGACATAATTTTTTAACTTTCTCGCTACTAATAAAATCTTTTCTTAACTTTCAGTTTTACAAATCAATTCCCGTTGAATGTACTGTGGTACAGTAAAGGTGCATAGGCCTAGATATGTTTACTCATATCATGTGGGAACGGAACTGATTCGATGACATCACTTGAAGTCACTTTGATTGATGGTGGGTGTACAAGATGGCCGCCCCACCTCCCCCCCCATATGATTCGTATATCAAGTAATTTATATTTCAATTACTTAAAATGAAATATCACGGAACACTTTTTAAGTATCCCAGGGTGGGTATAGTGTTTAGAATTTATGTTCGCATCATAATAGATGAGAGAAATCTGTGGGTTTGTGTCTCTTTTATGTCTTGTTTATTACATGTAGGTTCCATTGTTATTAACCTGAACTTAAGATTTTGTAACTTGATGGATATGTGGAGTTAATGTTTGAGAAAATTCTAAAGGTACCTTTTTCCTGCCTCCAACCCCTAAAAATTAAACTACATACATGTACACTAGTATTAATTTACATGTTTAATGAGTGCTACTTTGCTGAATATTCATTAGATGTGTATAAAATAAGTCTTCCTGAGGAGTGAATTTATAGAAGAAATGATGGCTTGTAAAAAATAATGTTCGTAAATTGTGTTTTGTGTATTGATTACAACTAAAAGAGGAAAAATCAATTTGATGCACAAATACCTGAAAAGAGGTTTATCTCAGATGACTTTAAATTGTTGAATTGTTCATGAGCTTTGCTGTCAACAAATGATTTATGCCAAAATATTGAAGGTTAAAGCAGTGCCGTCGATAGTCAGTGCGGGCCCTGGGGACATATATTTTGCCGGGCCCCCCCATTTTTTATCAAATTTGAACATATGCTAATGCATACTGTTTATTTTGGCTCTCTTCTGCCTCATTAGCTTCCTTTTGAGCACTGTATTCTTTAAAAAATCCTAGATTTGTAAGGGTTTTTTCGGCGATTTTCCCTGGAAGCCCTTTCTTTTTTCTTTTGAGCTTCTGATTTATGTTGATACTCCATAGTCGTTCCTCTCCTCTGATGAAACGTATCTTGTTCTTATGAAGTTATGATTGTGAATACCATATCTTTGTGAATAAGCTATAGAGCTAAGTATCGTGACTTGGATGCATGCACGTGCGTATTTCAGTGAATTCTAAAAATAGTCAGTATAGCTGCATGGGGATATAGGAAACATACCGAGATTGCATTGCAAATTACTTTCTCTCAACGTTAGAAACTTCACGATTACTTATCATAATTTTTTTTTTAACTGAGTTTTTGCCAGATATGTGGATAATGGAAAGACAGACAAAAAGCAAATAATCACTACGTGATCTATCTTACTCATTACAGTTACAGTAGCGACAAAACAAATGTCTCAAATTTTTGCGGGGGCCCCCCCAAACGGCCCGGGCCACAGGGCTGCGGACCCCCTGATCCCCCCTCTCGACGGCGCTGGGTTGAAGTGACCCAAGGTAATGATTTGGGATAAACTGATTTTCCATGTAAAGCCATCAAGTGTACACATTAATGTAAAGCCATCAAGTGTACACATTAATATAAAGCTATCAAGTGTACACATTAATGTAAAGCCATCAAGTGTACACATTAATGTAAAGCTATCAAGTGTACACATTAATGTAAAGCCATCAAGTGTACACATTAATGTAAAGCCATCAAGTGTACACATTAATGTAAAGCCATCAAGTGTACACATTAATGTAAAGCCATCAAGTGTACACATTAATGTAAAGCCATCAAGTGTACACATTAATGTAAAGCCATCAAGTGTACACATTAATGTAAAGCCATCAAGTGTACACATTAATGTAAAGCCATCAAGTATACACATTAATGGAGCTGGCGGCCAAAAAGTGTGGCCGTATTTTTCTTGAGCCTCAAGAATATTGAACACTTTTCATACCCGTGATGGTACTGAAACCTTTGATACAAATGAACACACTTTTCATACACGTGATGGTACTGAAACCTTTGATACAAATGAACACACTTTTCATACACGTGATGGTACTGAAACCTTTAATACAAATGAACACACTTTTCATACACGTGATGGTACTGAAACCTTTAATACAAATGAACACACTTTTCATACTCGTGATGGTACTGAAACCTTTGATACAAATGAAGACACTTTTTATACGCGTGATGGTACTGAAACCTTTGATACAAATGAACACACTTTTCATACACGTGATGGTACTGAAACCTTTGATACAAATGAACACATTTTTCATACACGTGATGGTACTGAAACCTTTGATACAAATGAACACACTTTTCATACACGTGATGGTACTGAAACCTTTAATACAAATGAACACACTTTTCATACACGTGATGGTACTAAAACCTTTGATACAAATGAACACACTTTTCATACACGTGATGGTACTGAAACCTTTGATACAAATGAACACACTTTTCATACACGTGATGGTACTGAAACCTTTGATACAAATGAACACACTTTTCATACAAGAGATGGTACTGAAACCTTTGATACAAATGAACACACTTTTCATGAAACCTTCAATACAAATGTGATGGTACTGAAACCTTTGATACAAATGAACACACTTTTCATACACGTGATGGTACTGAAATCTTTGATACAAATGAAGACACTTTTCATACCCGTGATGTTACTGAAACCTTTAATACAAATGAACACACTTTTCATACAAGTGATGGTACTGAAACCTTTGATACAAATGAACACACTTTTCATACCCGGGATGGTACTGAAACCTTTAATACAAATGAACACACTTTTCATACCCGTGATGGTACTAAAACCTTCAATACAAATGAACACACTTTTCATACACGTGATGGTACTGAAACCTTTGATACAAATGAACACACTTTTCATACACGTGATGGTACTGAAACCTTTAATACAAATGAACACACTTTTCATACACGTGATGGTACTGAAACCTTTAATACAAATGAACACACTTTTCATACTCGTGATGGTACTGAAACCTTTGATACAAATTAACACACTTTTCATACCCGTGATGGTACTGAAACCTTTGATACAAATGAACACACTTTTCATACCCGTGATGGTACTGAAACCTTTGATACAATTGAACACACTTTTCATACCCGTGATGTTACTGAAACCTTTGATACAAATGAACACACTTTTCATACAAGTGATGGTACTGAAACTTTGATACAAATGAACACACTTTTCATTCCGTGATGGTACTGAAACCTTTAATACAAATGAACACACTTTTCATACACGTGATGGTACTGAAACCTTTAATACAAATGAACACACTTTTCATACCCGTGATGGTACTGAAACCTTTAATACAAATGAACACACTTTTCATACAAGAGATGGTACTGAAACCTTTGATACAAATGAACACACTTTTCATACACGTGATGGTACTGAAACCTTTAATACAAATGAACACACTTTTCATACACGTGATGGTACTGAAACCGTTGATACAAATTAACACACTTTTCATACACGTGATGGTACTGAAACCTTTGATACAAATGAACACACTTTTTATACCCGTGATGGTACTGAAACCTTTGATACAAATTAACACACTTTTCATACACGTGATGGTACTGAAACCTTTGATACAAATGAACACACTTTTCATACTCGTGATGGTACTGAAACCTTTGATACAAATGAACACACTTTTCATACCCGTGATGGTACTGAAATCTTTAATACAAATGTTCAAATTAATCATAATTGTTTCTTATAAATAAGTATTTTTTCAAAAATTAGACCTACATGTGCTATTTCAAAATTCCTTTGACTTTGCCAAAAAGAGAGCTGCTGTAAATGGATTAGAAATAGCCATTTGCAATGTTTATATCTAGAGATAAATCAAAAATGGCAACCAATGAATTAGAAAAAGCAGCCATTTGCGATGTTTATATCTAGAGATAAACCAAAGATGGCAACAAATGGATTAGAAAAAAGAGCCATTTGCGATGTTTATATCTAGAGATAAATCAAAGATGGCAACTAATGAATTAGAAAAAGCAGCCATTTGCGATGTTTATATCTAGAAATAAACCAAAGATGGCAACAAATAGATTAGAAAAAGTGGCCATTTGTGATGTTTATATCTAGAGATAAACCAAAGATGGCAACCAATGAATTAGAAAAAGCAGCCATTTGCGATGTTTATATCTAGAGATAAACCAAAGATGGCAACCAATGAATTAGAAAAAGCAGCCATTTGCGATGTTTATATCTAGAGATAAACCAAAGATGGCAACAAATGGATTAGAAAAAAGAGCCATTTGCGATGTTTATATCTAGAGATAAATCAAAGATGGCAACTAATGAATTAGAAAAAGCAGCCATTTGCGATGTTTATATCTAGAGATAAACCAAAGATGGCAACAAATAGATTAGAAAAAAGAGCCATTTGTGATGTTTATATCTAGAGATAAACCAAAGATGGCAACCAATGAATTAGAAAAAGCAGCCATTTGCGATGTTTATATCTAGAGATAAACCAAAGATGGCAACAAATGGATTAGAAAAAGTGGCCATTTGCGATGTTTATATCTAGAGATAAACCAAAGATGGCAACCAATGAATTAGAAAAAGCAGCCATTTGCGATGTTATTATCTAAAGATAAACCAAAGATGGCAACAAATGGATTAGAAAAAGTGGCCATTTGCGATGTTTATATCTAGAGATAAACCAAAGATGGCAACCAATGAATTAGAAAAAGTGGCCATTTGCGATGTTTATATCTAGAGATAAACCAAAGATGGCAACCAATGGGATAGAAAAAGCAGCCATTTGCGATGTTTATATCTAAAGATAAACCAAAGATGGCAACAAATGGATTAGAAAAAGTGGCCATTTGCGATGTTTATATCTAGAGATAAACCAAAGATGGCAACCAATGAATTAGAAAAAGTGGCCATTTGCGATGTTTATATCTAGAGATAAACCAAAGATGGCAACCAATGGATTGGAAAAAGCAGCCATTTGCGATGTTATTATCTAGAGATAAACCAAAGATGGCAACCAATGAATGAGAAAAAACAGCCATTTGCGATGTTTATATCTAGAGATAAACCAAAGATGGCAACTAATGAATTAGAAAAAACAGCCATTTGCGATGTTTATTTTTTAGAGATAAACCAAAGATGGCAACCAATGGAATAGAAAAAGCAGCCATTTGCGATGTTCATATCTAAAGATAAACCAAAGATGGCAACAAATGGATTAGAAAAAGTGGCCATTTGCGATGTTTATATCTAGAGATAAACCAAAGATGGCAACCAATGAATTAGAAAAAGTGGCCATTTGCGATGTTTATATCTAGAGATAAACCAAAGATGGCAACCAATGGATTGGAAAAAGCAGCCATTTGCGATGTTTATATCTAGAGATGGTTTGTTCATTTCTACATCGCAAATTTGATTTTAGTTGGATTCAATTGTTTTAATGGTCTGAAATAGATGACGTTAGATCTATTTGTCCAAAAATCTTTTAACACATAGCATTCTTGTACTACAGCACAGTAGAAGTACAAGAGGGAGCGTGTCTAGGAAATGAGGTATCAGTGCAACTCACAGCCTTGAGGGCTTTGGAATATTGCTTTTTTTAAGTTTGGATTTGCATTTTGTATAAAGTACAGCGGAATTGCTTTGAGCCATAAGATGTGATCCATAAGATGATTTTGGTTTTTGAAGTTTAGAATTTAGAAATAAACTTCTCGTTATTCTGATTGAACATTGGACGTAACAAAGTGTTGTTACAACTGACATTACCATCATACCTAAATGGGTTTGAGGATGAAAATTGAAGCCATACAGTAGCTTCAGGGTACAGGTGCAAGTTGATGACTTTTTGCAGTGCTAGCAATTTGTGTCTACCCTTCTACCCTATATTCATTTATTCATAGTCATATTTCGTAGTCATTAAATGAGTTACTTGGAAAGAGCTGTGTCATATGGTTATTAATTAGTTGTTATTGGTATACAGTATGGAATAAATTTTGCCAACTTAAAAGTACAGTACAATTGTGTTTTTAGACTTTCAAAAGAGGAAGAAGTGATTTCCAGCATTTATGCACCCGTGGTTCTCACCTCTCTGGCACTACTAAGCGTGACTGACTTTTGACATTGGACCTACACTTTTGGGTAATGAATATTCTTATATCATTTTATTGTTTGGATTTGATGTGATATTTGTGGTCTTCCTTTTGCAGTTTCATTACATTGTTGAGGAGGATACGTTATAGACCGATCACGATGGCATCAATGGACGACAAAATACTGGGAGAAAAATCTCAAAATTATTGCAGCAGTAGTGAAGATGAAGATGAAGGCAAAAAAGGCTCAGCACTGAAATCAGACTTGGTTCACCATTCTGAGAGATTACCTGGAAAGGGAGCAGTGCATGTAAGTTCATTTAAACATCTCCCACCATCTTTAGCTAACAGATATTAATGTTTAAAGGTGAAGAACTTGTAAGGGTTCAATGACACACAGAACTGTGAGAAAGCTAAGTTTTCTTTTATAGGCCATGAGATACTGCATGATTAAATCTTGTAGGGTAGAGATAAAACAAATGTATGGAGGGTTGGTAAATCATGTTTAAGAAGTTAAAAAAAAAAAAAAAACTATAATGAAACAACAACGGAAGGAAGCATTCATGAGAATCATTTGAAATTGTTTTTGAAGCAATGAGAAAACAAAAGTTTTCTTCTCTGTTTTTTAATTTTTTTATTTTTTATTTTTATAGACAGGACCAAAAGGAGTGATAGCGGATTATCAGAGATTCAAACAATTGGAAACAGAACGGAAGAAAGAGCAGGAAGAGGAGAAGAGAGCCCTTGCCAAGAAACTTGCCATCACCTGCAGGACAGCCGTAAGTATATAATCTCACTCCATTGTAAACTTTGTCTCGGGATTGTGCTTTTTGCAATTCATAATGATAGATAATAAATGTATGTTTGTAAAATTGAGACTTTCATTTGTCAACATAGTGTTTATAGCCCCTAGAAGGCTGTTGTCGAGTTCACGCTTGTGGAAGGACCAGAATTGCATACATACAGTACTGATGCGAGCAGTTTAACAATTGTGCTGGTAAAATTAATAGCGATGAAGTGCCGGTAAGCCGCCCACAAAGCACCGGGAAAGCACTGATATATCGCTTGTAACAGAAAGACTTCCGAAGTCAAAAACAGTGCAATTACTTTTCATGCAACATCTTTTAAATACAGAATGATACTATCATGAGTGTTTATATTTTTAAGTGCATTTCTTGTCAAAGTCATCGATCTACAAAGTCATTAATCATTTGAACGTATGATTTACTGTGCATAATTGAAGTTCTCAATGTCTTTGTTCAAAAAAATGTTATCTCATGCAATTGGCTTAATGCAAAATAATGTATTTTATTTTCTGTGACTTTTTATAAGGACACAGTTCAGCCCACAACGGGTAGCATCAATGCAGAGTGTGTCAATGAGATTTAGGATCATTATTTACTTTCAATTTAATCGAACTTAAAAGCAAAAAAATACTACCTGAAAAGTTAGAAACCATGACCTCAAATTGCGAAGCCACTATTATCGGAATGGGCTCGGCCATTTTACAAATCATGATATGAAAATTGAATAAATTTATTAAAACTAAATCTAAAGGAATAAAAACTAAATGAAAATAAACAAGATTAACTTACTCAGCTGTCATGTTTTATTTAGAAATATATAGTATTCCAAAAATTTGTTTGAAATTAACTCCTAAAGTATGTCCACCAAATATTAGGAAACATTATCAAAACTTTATAATGGTTTAGTTCCATAAAGTGAAACATGAATGAAAAGAATAAAAAAAGTAATGAAATAAGAACAAATGAAATTCTGAACTAAACACTCTTTGCTCATTGATTTGAAAATTCACATGATTTCCATTGTTGAAAAGAACGCATCAAAATCAATGTCGAAAAGTTCAAAATCAGTGATAGCAATGTAAACAGAAAACACCAAACCAGAAACAACCGACTGTCCAGCGAATATGTACATCCTTATATACATGCAGCTTCCACTATTTAATAAGCCCAGAAATGTTTTTCTTTATAAAATAGATCATGTGAAAATGTCTTTCCTCCTAGCAAAAATATTATAATTCTTACCTGAAACTTTCAACTCTTTTATGAAACAAATACCGCAAAAACTTGGGGAAGCTTCTAAAGAATCATAAGTAGCGCCTCTGTCCCTTCTCAGGCACCTTTGACAGATTTGTTTACAAAACTCACAACAGCTGCTTCTGGACTTGGACCCGAGTGTGATCTGGTTAATTAAGATTGACACCTTTAAAGAGAACTACTTACAGAGAGTTAATGGTATGCCCCCCTCCTCATTTTTATGCATTTTGTCTCCCTGATATTTGAAATCATAATTTCATAAACTTAAGTTTGGTGGTCACGGGTGAGAGATGGGGTATTAGATCAGTTAAAAGCAGTTTGTAGGGGTGCTCCAGAGTGATTTGTTCTACTACGTGGTTAATTTAATATTATCAGGCTATCAAATTTGGGGTTAGGGGCATTCTCCTATATGAAAACATGATTTGGTAGATTATCTCGTCTCCTCCCCCATAATCTTTAATTTCTCAAAATGAAAGTATTACGACAGCAAGAAAGAGAGTGGTCAAGGGGGAGGGAGGGGGAGGGGGAGTTATGATCCCTCTTTTGCAAGTTTGAAGCGACAAACTACCATTGAATTTGGGGTTGGGGCATTCTCCTTTATAAAAACATAATTCGGTAGATTATCTCTTCCCCTCCCCCATTTTCTTCAATTTCTCCACAAAAAATGATAGTATTACGACAGCAAGAAGGAGGAGGGTTGTGGCAGGGAGTTGATCTTGTTATGAACCCTCTGCAAATTTGAAGCAATAAATTAGGATCGCTCTTACCATTGGATTTGGGGTGGGGGCATTCTCGTTTATTGTGAAAACATATTTGGTATGTGGTTCATTTTTTAAATTTTTTGTTCCTGTGTTATAATAATGATACTTATAATAATAACAATTATCCACATTAACATAAGTAGGCTAACTGCACTGTAGGCCATATCTTATAAACACTTAAAAGTGGTCAATATTTTGGCCACATTTTGTACAAAGGATTATGTGATATGTAAATGTGAGTGATACATTTTTGCCTGATTTATTTTTTCTACTACAGCTGTAGCAGGCGATTATATTTTTCACCCACTAGTAGAAAATATAGCCTGCTTTTTCACATGTTGCAGGCCTGGTTCAACATGTACAACATTCAAATCGATTTAACCCTGAAACTTCTGTCTCACACCCACACTCATTACAGATTAATTGGGATCTACTTTACCCATCTTAAGATGAACTCCAAGCCGGGGAAACTAGATCATTAAAGCTATGAATCTTCTTGAAGGTGACTTTATATTGACTTGGCCATGTTAGGCATTTCTTAAAACTTCATTTTATACAGTATACTTGGCTAAGTGCTACTCTTATTTGAATTCAGAGAGATATACCTGTATTTTCCCACTGTATACTCTGATTAATGGGACAGTTGGGTCTTTCTGTTTCCAATGAAAACTGTTTCATACAATTATGCCTAATCACTTTAAAGATGCATTTATACAGTGAGTTTAAATGTGATTTGATATTGCTTTGTCCATTTGAGGATTTCTGAATCTGTATACTACACAGTACTGACTTGTGCTAAATGGTTCTATAGGTTCAAAAAGATATCAAAGATATATTGTAGTTTCCTTTCCACAGCTGTTGTAATGGTTGGGTCTTTATGTTTCCTATCCCAACTGTTTCATACTGTAGTATGAAAACTGTTACCCGGAATTGAAAGTAATAGAGCATAAACATAAGGTTTCAGGATTTCATTAATGTGAAGTTAATCAGTTTGCATGCATGTAAGGCAATAAATGTTCCCAATTTGTATCTCAAATACGATATACTGTAAGTGCTCTCATGAGGGATTCTTTTTATCACTTTGAAGTAAAGAAATACAGGTTTAAAGAAAATTGCATTTCAAATAAGAAATCAGTGTTCTTATGGGTGACATTTTATTACTTGTAGTAAAGAAATACAGGTTTGAAGATTGTTTTGAGATTAACAACACTATATCCTCTAAACTGTTGTTTTATTGGCAATAATTTTTAAAGAGTACTTAATTAAATTTTTGTTCATAGATAGAGAAGTCTCAGTTTTCTTTTATGTAAAACACTTAAGTTTTTGCGAAATGAATTTAGTAGTCGTATTCATGATGAATGGAAATACACTGTAAGTTTGAAAGATTATAAGCACCGTCACATGCAAGAAAAGTATATTTCATATTTCAGGGACTTCAGAGTAATATGCCCTCAACTTCTGTCATTGTGGTCCTATCATTTGCTTGCCTGGCGCTTTGTAGGGTCGGCACCTTGAGTTTATCTTCATACTGTGCACATTTAGTGATGGTATTTCTTTTCTGTTTAATGTGTAAATGTTTGATCGTCATAGAATATTTGGGACCACTGTTATCTCCTGCAGTGTAGTTGGATTGCAGCTTGATGGACTTAGCATTGCTGAAATCTGCAGCTTGATGGACTTTAGCATTGCTGAAATCTGCAGCTTGATGGACTTAGCATTGCTGAAATCTGCAGCTTGATGGACTTAGCATTGCTGAAATCTGCAGCTTGATGGACTTAGCATTGCTAAAATCTGCAGCTTGATGGACTTAGCATTGCTGAAATCTGCAGCTTGATGGACTTAGCATTGCTGAAATCTGCAGCTGATGGACTTAGCATTGCTGAAATCCGCAGCTTGATGGACTTAGCATTGCTGAAATCCGCAGCTTGATGGACTTAGCATTGCTGAAATCCGCAGCTTGATGGACTTAGCATTGCTGAAATCTGCAGCTTGATGGACTTAGCATTGCTGAAATCTCAAGTACAGATTAAAGGTTAACCTAATCTGGAAAGTGCATTAGCAAATCAGTTATTTGATTGACAATGATATCTTGATTATTTTCTCAAACTTGCAGACAAACACCACTCTGACAATCATGAAATGTTTAAAATTTCAAAAACACTTACTTTCATAAACTAAACAGTTCTACCGCTCATTTAACTTGTGTACAATACAATAAATGGTGACAACAATTACTTAGCATACAGTATGACATACAGGGCTCCATCTATATCTATTTAGCTTTCCTCTGTTTTGTATTTGAAGCCACAAAAGGGTTTGATAAATGAAGAGGAACTTACTAGTGAGAGTCATAAACTACAAAGAGCTTTCTAGATACTGCACATTCATTGGTCTAAAATAAACAAATGTATACTGCACATTCATTGGTCCAAAATAATCGAGTGTATACTGCACATTCATTGGTCCAAAATAAACATATGTATACTGCACATTCATTGGTCCAAAATTAACAAATGTATACTGCACATTTATTGGTCCAAAATAAAGATGTATACTGCACATTCATTGGTCCAAAATAAACAAATGTATACTGCACATTCATTGGTCCAAAATAAACAAATGTATACTGCATATTCATTGGTCCAAAATAAACAAATGTATACTGCACATTCATTGGTCCAAAATAAATAAATGTATACTGCATATTCATTGGTCCAAAATAAACAAATGTATACTGCACATTCATTGGTCCAAAATAAACAAATGTATACTGCACATTCATTCGTTCAAAATAAAAAAAGATGTTTTAATTTTCTCACCGACTGTATCAGATAAGTGTCTTCTGACAACTGAAAATTTCCTTGCAATTTAAAAAATGATCAAATAAAAAATAAATAATCAAAAACCTCTCTATCTAACATCATCAATGTTACAGGTTTAGAATATTAAGTACGTATTCTTTTCGTTGTCCTAAAAGTAGACAACCTGAAAAATAAAAATGCTATTAAAATGAGATCAATTGTTTCGTAGTGTTTATCTTTGTAGGTGTGAGGGCCCAATTTGTCAATAAAAAAGTGAAGCAAATATTTTTCTGAACACTTTATTTCCAGCCTACTAGTACAAAACCAAGACTTTGAGGGGAAATGAGGAAAAATAGCATATATAGCCTATAGAGTGAATTTAATTTTCCTAATAAGTTGTTGAAAAACTGCCTTTGCTTGATTTCTTGTGTAGGAGCACCATAATGAAGATTTCTATCTCATAACTGCAGCACTGTGGATGCAGTATAGAACCTCAGTAGTTTCTAAGATTGCTGACTAAAGATACAGTTTTATGACCAAATACCTAAGTATGTTGAAATGAAGAAGTACAGAAACATGTGTTTGCCCTTTAATGTGTTACAAAAGGCTACAGTATATAAACTTGTCAAATCTTAAATCAGATATTTGTGCCACTGTACCCTTTATTGCACCATACCACAAGGCGTTCAAGTAATAATGTATTTACCTTATTTTGTTACTGAGAGTCATGTTCACATGTGACATCTTAGTTCACATGTGACATCTTATTTCACATGTGACATTTTAGTTCACATGTGACATCTTAGTTCACTTGTGACACCTTAGTTAACATGTGACATCTTAGTTCACATGTGGCATGTTAGTTCACATGTGGCATGTTAGTTCACATGTGGCATCTTAGTTCACATGTGACATCTTAGTTCACATGTGACATCTTAGTTCACATGTGACATCTTAGTTCACATGTGACATCTTAGTTCACATGTGACATCTTAGTTTACATGTGACATCTTAGTTCACATGTGACATCTCAGTTCGCATGTGACATCTTAGTTCACATGTGACATCTTGGTTTACATGTGACATCTTAGTTCACATGTGACATCTTAGTTTACATGTGACATCTTAGTGTACATGTGACATCTTAGTTCACATGTGACATCTTAGTTTACATTTGACATCTTAGTTTACATGTGACATCATAGTGTACATGTGACATCTTGGTTCACATGTGACATTTTAGTTCACATGTGACATCTTAGTTCACATGTGACATCTAAATCAGGTTGAGCTACTTTTATTTAAAGGACATGAACATGTTTTTAAGGTAAAAGTATAATGTTTTTTTTTTTAGAAGCTATGACAATACAAATTTGCATAACTGAACAGTATATTAACTTCATAAACAAATCCTTCATTAAAACAACAATGAATTTCCAACAATTTTGAACTTGATTTGAACCATTTCACAGCTGTTCTTTCATTGTAATCTGTTTAACAGAATCATTTCACAGCTGTTCTTTCATTGTAATCTGTTTAACAGAATCATTTCACAGCTGTTCCTACATTGTAATCTGTTCAACAGTCATTTCACAGTTGTTCTTTCATTGTAATCTGTTTAACATAATCATTTTACAGCTGTTCTTTTATTGTATTCTGCTTAATAGAATCATTTCACAGCTGTTCTTTCATTGTAATCTGCTTAACAGAATCATTTCACAGCTGTTTTTTCATTGTAATTTGTTTAACAGAATCATTTCACAGCTGTTCTTTCATTGTAATCTGTGTAACAGAATCATTTCAAAGCTGTTCTTTCATTGTAATCTGTTTAACGGAATAATTTCACAGCCGTTCTTTGTAATCTGTGTAACAGAAACATTTTACAGCTGTTTTTTCATTGTAAACTGTTTAACAGAATCATTTCACAGCTGTTCTTTCATTGTAATCTGTTTAACAAAGTTACCTTTGGGGAGGAACTTTATTTTATGAGATCTTTTTGTTAAAATGAATGACTAATACTGAACCTTCAAAATTTAAATTTGGACAGACATGAAAAACATATTCAACAGTGACCTCAGTGTGCACATTATAGACTTATTGTTTTTTTGAAATAATTGAAGTATGGTTGGAAGAAAAGCTTGAGAATGTAAACTTGATTGAATCCTTCTTGTACATAGGCAGAAATGTGATCTTTAAAGTATTGGTTAGTTGTGTGTCTATCATGTACATGCAAGAGATAAGAAGTTATAAAGTTGTCAGAAGTAATATGGGGATGGGGGTCAAGGCACCAATAATATTAAAATTGGCCTTTACCTCTTTACTCAATTGGCAACATTAGTTCTGCCCCCTCCTTCCCCTGGCCCCCTTTTCCCCTATTTTAATTCCAAACTGTGTTGGTGGCCCTTAATAGTGTCTGAAAATGATGACAGGTAAATGGAGTCTACTACAGAAGAACAGTGGCAACACCAGGATTTTATTCATAGAAGGGGGGGGGGGGAGGGTCAATTTTGTCTCATGGGGGAAGGGGGGTGTCAAAAGCATATAAATCAGACAAAATATGTCACTTTACAAAATTGGGGGGGGGGGCAAGTGGTGTGGGGGCAAGTGGTGGGGGAAGCGATCTTGTGGGTGAAATTTCCTCCCTCCCCACCCCCGTAGCACCACCACTACAGAAGAGTTATGTCACACTATTTGTTAACAATTGTTAGCATATTTCATTTAAAGTTTTTTTGTTTGTTTCTAAAAGATGGTCATAGCAGGAAAGTGGCACTTGCCTGATCAGATACTTATTTCACTAGACCCAATGTATTCTTCCTGCTAACATATTCAATGGTTGTAAGTGAGTTAACTGAAGATCTCAGAAGACAAGGATTGCTGAAGAGTTTGATGCCGTATCTGGTCTAATGTAGCGAGAATAAACTTCATAGGGGCCATATTTGCATAAGAATTTTGTTGTTGGGGTTTTCACAAAAGCATCAGAAGAATGATGTTCTGCCATATCTTGTTGTTTCTTCCCTTAGGTGTCAAAAAGCTGTTGATGTCTACAAGTGAGGACTAACTGCACTTAATTATATCTGGAGGAGACCCCCACCCTTTCAACTTTCTTGACACATCTCTGTATTTGTCATTTCTACACATGTTTGAAAGAATATTTGAATTAGGATGTATACAGTATACTGTACTTACTGTATTGAAAAATCATTTATTGAATTATTTCTGCAACATTGCATTCCATTTATTGCCTGACCTTTTTCAGATAAGATGAACATGCTTGATCACTTAACTCATCCTTTACACTTCTTTGTAAAAAAAACAACCCAACAACACAAATACTTGAAAAACCTTGAAACCCCTGTAATTAGAGAATAAATGATATCCAAACATGTCCAAGTCTTGTCAGTGTGCAAGCATATTCCTGGTCATGGTCATTGCTTTACTTTCATGATGCATGCTGTACATCAGTGCTTCAGGAGATGCACACTGTACATCAGTCCTTCAGGAAACATGTCAGAGGGACATGATGTCCTGTGAGACATATCAACTTAAATTATATTGAGCTGAGATATCACATACCAGGATACTGTATGTACAATAGACATAAAGTTAAAGGTATATGTACATTAGCTAAATTGCTTCTATTAAACCCCATGAAAGCAACGAAATATTTCATCAAAATTGAGCGAAAATTGACAACTTAACACTTAAGCGCTTTGCAAATTCTAATGTCAATTTTTGATGCGACCTTGCACTTTAGTTGTCTATCAGAATTGTGTGAAGGTGCAGCAAAATCTTTACTTGTAGGTTTTGACCATATTCCAGTCAAATCTTAGCAGATTTTAAACTACTGTAGGAAGAACATTGACCATATTCCAGTCAAATCTTAGCAGATTTTGAACTGGGAAGAATATTGACCATATTCCTGTCAAATCTTAGCAGATTTTGAACTAGGAAGAACATTGACCATATTCCAGTCAAATCTTAGCAGATTTTGAACTAGGAAGAACATTGACCATATTCCAGTCAAATCTTAGCAGATTTTGAAGTTGGAAAAACATTGGCCATATTCTAGTCAAATCTTAGCAGATTTTGAACTAGGAAAAACATTAACCATATTTTAGTCAAATCTTAGCAGATTTTGAACTAGGAAGAACATTGACCATATTCCAGTCAAATCTTAGCAGATTTTGAATTAGGAAGAACATTGACCATATTCCAGTCAAATCTTAGCAGATTTTGAACTGCATGGGAAGAACATTGACCATATTCCAGTTAAATATTAGCAGATTTTGAACTAGGAAGAACATTGACCATATTCCAGTCAAATCTTAGCAGATTTTGAACTAGGAAGAACAGTGACCATATTCCAGTCAAATCTTAACAGATTTTGAAGTAGGAAGAACATTGACCATATTTTAGTCAAAACTTAGCAGATTTTGAACTAGGAAGAACATTGACCATATTCCAGTCAAATCTTAGCAGATTTTGAACTAGGAAGAACATTGACCATATTCCAGTCGAATCTTAGCAGATTTTGAACTAGGAAGAACTTTGACCATATTCCAGTCAAATCTTAGCAGATTTTGAACTAGGAAGAACATTGACCCCGCTCAAATAAAATCTTAGCAGATTTTGAACTAGGAAGAACTTTGACCATACTCCAATCAAATCTTAGCAGATTTTAAACTGGGAAGAACTTTGATGTGATTTTGTTTCATTCAGAAATGCAGCACCAAGTTGTAACATTAGCGCAGTGGCAGCGCTACAGGGGGCATGGGGGCATTTGTCCCCCACTTGCCCGACAAAATTTTATAAAGTGACATATTTTGTCCGATTTATAGGCCTCCCTCCCCCCCCCCCCACATGAGACAAAACTGCCTCTCTCTTGTTCCCCATGACCCAAATCCTAGCCCCGCCATTGTATAAGAGATGCATCACACAGTCGCATTCTTTAATATGCTCAGATATAATCAAAGAGGATAAGAGATGCATCGCACAGCCGCATTCTTTAATATGCTCAGTTATGATCAAAGAGGATAAGAGATGCATCGCACAGCCGCGATCTTTAATATGCTCAGTTATGATCAAAGAGGATAAGAGATGCATCGCACAGCCGCATTCTTTAATATGCTCAGTTATGATCAAAGAGGATAAGAGATGCATCGCACAGCCGCATTCTTTAATATGCTCAGTTATGATCAAAGAGGATAAGAGATGCATCGCACAGCCGCATTCTTTAATATGCTCAGTTATGATCAAAGAGGATAAGAGATGCACCACACAGCCGCATTCTTCAATATGCTCAGTTATAATCAAAGAGGATAAGAGATGCATCGCACAGCCGCATTCTTTAATATGCTCAGTTATGATCAAAGAGGATAAGAGATGCATCGCACAGCCGCATTCTTCAATATGCTCAGTTATGATCAAAGAGGATAAAAGATGCATCGCACAGTCGCATTCTTTAATATGCTCAGTTATGATCAAAGAGGATAAGAGATGCATCGCACAGCCGCGATCTTTAATATGCTCAGTTATGATCAAAGAGGATAAGAGATGCATCGCACAGCCGCATTCTTTAATATGCTCAGTTATGAATAAAGAGGATAAGAGATGCATCGCACAGCCGCATTCTTTAATATGCTTAGTTATGATCAAAGAGGATTAGAGATGCATCGCACAGCCGCATTCTTTAATATGCCCAGTTATGATCAAAGAGGATAAGAGATGCATCGCACAGCCGCATTCTTTAATATGCTCAGTTATTATCAAAGAGGATAAGAGATGCACCACACAGCCGCATACTTTAATATGCTCAGTTATGATCAAAAAGGATTAGAGATGCATCGCACAGCCGCATCTTTAATATGATCAGTTATGATCAAAGAGGATAAGAGATGCGCCACAGCCGCTTTCTTTAATATGCTTAGTTATGATCAAAGAGGATAAGAGATGCACCACACAGCCGCATTCTTTAATATGCTCAGTTATGATCAAAGAGGATAAGAAAAGGAACAAAAGACAGGACTTAATGTTTGGTTTGGCTAGTGTCAGCTAATGGCAAATGTTTTAACAATATGGCATGCGACAGTATCACACTGAAAAGAGTATTCTGAAGCTGTAGACATTGATTTCTCTGTTCCTCAAGGTAGCATAAATGGTCCGGTTCTCTTTACTTGTTATACCAGTACATTAGATGAATGTGTAACAGATGATCAAACAATCGTTGGCTATGCTGATGATCATAGCATCTACACCTCTTTTAAGCCAGGTGATAACGACTCCGAGGCCATGGCAATGAAAGGTCTGGAATCTACCATGGTAGATGTGCGGAATTGGATGCACGCTAATCGTCTCAAAATGAATGATGAAAAATCCGAATGTATTGTTTTGGGAAGTACTCAACAGCTAGTTAAGTGTGACACATCCTCACTGTCCATTGGTGGTGTAACCGTAGAAAGGGCTAAAACTGTAAAATTACTAGGTGTAACTGTAGATGGGAATCTAAACCTCAAGCATCACATCTCACAAAAAGCTAAAGCAGCATCCTTTGCTTCGTACAAACTAAAAAAGATACGTCGTTATCTAGATAAGGCTACCTCACTGAAATTGGCAAGTTCCCTCATTTTTTCACATATGGATTATTGTAATAGTTTATTTGTCAACCTACCCTCTTCCTACTTGCAACCTCTTCAAAGAGTACAAAACCTCACAGCTAAAGTAATTCTAAAGAAATCCAAATTCCATAGTTCAACAGAATGTTTACGTAGTCTACATATACTTCCTGTTCAGGCTCGTGCTAAGTACAAAATTCTCCTTCTTGTCTACAAGTGTCTCAACAACTTAGCCCCTTCATATCTGTCTGACTTACTCCATGTTAAAACATCCTCCTATGCCACTAGGTCTTCTGCCGCCCTCATTCTTAATGTTCCCTTTACCCAAAAGAAATTGTTTGCTGACCGCTCGTTTAGAATTGCTGGACCCACACTCTGGAATGGCCTCCCTATTAATGTTAGAAATACCGCCACCCTCCCAATGTTTAAGAAGGCTTTGAAAACCCATTTATTTATTCAGTATTTTTCATAATTATATTTTTACTCGTAGTTCACATATCTTTTTATGTTTATTTATGATTCTTTGTAGCACTTAAGTTGTTTAATTATATTATAGTTATTTTTGTAAAGCGCCATTGAGTGCATCGTTTTGCAGTAATGTGCGCTATATAAGTTTTCTTACCATAACCATAACCATAACTACCCCCTCCCACACTAAAATGGGGTTCCTAGTTACCCCTCTGCGCTTAACAGGTTGTTTATTCATCAGAAATTTTATATTAGCTAATCTCAAGTAAACATGTAGCTGATGAAGAAAATATCTCTCTGCTTCCCAAAAATGCTACAGTAACATTCATATGTGAAGCTTACAGTAAAAGTATCATTGCACATTTGAATCATCAAGTGAACACAATATGATATATTCACCTAGTTCCTTTCAAAATATTGTGCTTTGAAATTGTGATTGATTAAATTGATGTCTAGTTCCTCCTTGATTTGTTTCGTATATAAAGTAACGATTCTTTTTGCCCTAAATTTTTGCCGAGGTCAGCCCCCACTAGATGCAACAAATACATTTGGATTGGGTTGGAAGTTAAGATTTGAATTATTGATTTTTCAACTTTAGAAATATAGTTATGAAGTATGCATCATTTGTCTCGCAGGTTTTTTAATATACTATACTAGTACATTGCTGGGAATGTGTGGTTAATGGATACCTGCTCTAATGGTACACCAGCCCATTAATTGAAATAGCTATTTTTTTATGGTGACATCGAATTCGTAAAAAAATTAAATTGGGGATTATAAATTAAAATTTGTGATTGTCATTTTCCATCTGTATTACGGATTAAAATCTGTAGTTATGGAATGGATTGAAATGCATAATTAATGATTAAAATCAGTGATAATACAGTACTTAGCTTAGATAATACATTCAAGCATCAGTGATAATACAGTACTTAGCTTAGATAATGCATTCAAGCATTTAGGAATCAATCCAATTCAAACCTCAGCTTTAAACTTGAGCAGTCTGACTCAGATAATATTACAGTAGGTTAAACTTGAGCAGTCTGACTCAGATACTATTACAGTAGGTTAAACTTAAGCAGTCTGACATAGATAATATTACAGTAGGTTAAGTGTACCCTCAACGATTTTAAATGCATTCTATTTCCTGTTATTCTATTTATTGTCCTCTTTCATGTAAAATGAATGATTAAGCATGCAGTAGTTTTTCTGGTTGTAAATTAGAATTACACCAAACTCATTTATAGGTTTCAGTTGTAGGGTTGGATCCTATTGTGAACTTTCTTCCAACTCGTACAGGACATTAATATTGTGTGGGTAAACAGTGTGTAGACAAAACACTCGTTTTGAGCAAACAAGGCAATGCATATATCCTTTGCAAATTACAATGTACAGTGTGCTTCTGGATTAGTACAGAACACAGGTAACCTTTGCTATGGTCTGTGAAAGCAAACTGTTGAACCTGAAAGAAGCATTTTGGCAAAATATCTCACCTGGCTGCAAAAGAGTGACAGCTGACCTAATTTTTGTCATCAGGTGTCAAGTGTGATAACATTTTGGGAAGTTCTTATTTGTATTCTATGTACCATGCTAATAGAAAGTGTCAGTTAAAGTGCCATGCCTTCTACAAAAATTGAGATTTAACGTGTTATAGGTTTTTCATATCCCTAAATTCAATAATCCGTCAAGAAAGCCAGGAAATAAGTTCATTTTCATGATGAAAAAGGACTTAGAAAAAAGTTGAAAGGGATTTGTGACTTCATAACAGTTTGCTACTTCATTTCAGGGACTGCTGATCGTAAGCAATGCATCACACACATACTAACCACGTACAAATAGCGTCTGATTGCCAAAGTTTTTTGGGCTGTTCTGATCTTAATTTATCATCTTCAAGTTCAAGCTATGATGAAAATGATTTGGAAATAAATGAAGAACTCATAATCAATCTCACAATAAAGGGATGTCGTTCCCTTTACAACCCTTACACGGGCCCTTACATGGTCCTACAGTACAAAGCTTGCGTAGTCGGCCTGAAAATATTACTGTTTTGTAAGTAATATTTTTTTAAACCTAATCAAATTGAAGTGTTTGCATCAACATCTACTTTTTAAAATATTTTGTTATGTCTAATGGAAATATAAAGTTTTATTTATCAATCTTCAAGTCTCTGTTGCTTGACATTTAGTTAACAGGCCTACGAGAACTGAATAGTTCATTCACGTAATCCGTTTGCAATTTTGTACTTGAATTGGAAGTTTTTGAAGAAATTGTTAAAAATGTTGTTAGTTTACTTTTTAACGGCTTGGCATATGGACACAATAATTACAATTCAGTTCTATTTTATCGATTTTTCTTTCTTCGATCATATTCCACACAATAAATAAATAGATAACACAAATTTTTAACTGATTAAGTAGCCCAGTCGGTTACGGCTTCATCTTATGAGCGAGAGGTTAAGAGTTCAAATCTCACTGAGTCTTATTTTTTATTTTTTCCCCTCTTGTTTCTTTCATTTGAATTTTGATTACTCACGAAACAGTAAAAATTTAATGTCAGAGACAATGTGGTCAATTAAGCTACTGTTTAAATTGAACAGAACAGTGGTACAATCTGGTGTGAGCTGAACATGACATTGTACTCGGTAAGCCCCGCTTCATGTCCAGTGCACAAAACACTTCCAGAATTGTCTCGTTTTGTTGCCCTTTGCCATTGATAAACAACTTTTAGTTTGAGAATTTATATTACTGCATCCTCCAACTACACAACGCTGCTGCATTTTGTTTAATATTTGCTTGGAAAATGTAATATTTTAGAAGAACAGAGATGCTATCGATACTAATTGTGAAATTTTAATGGCAGACACACGTTATACTGTACGTGGCATCGATGCATTGTTTACATACAGGCATTCCCAAAATGACGTCATTGTATACTGAGCCTTGTTCTGTTTTTTTTTTGTCAAGGTGACACAAAATGCATTTTTCTGTTGCGATGTTCTCGCAATCGATTCGGTTTTGTGCAGAAAATTAGTAAACCCAATTAACATATTTAAAATAAGTTACGACCCCCATGGCAGGACCACTTTAAAATGTCAGGAGGTATAAATGAACTGTATTTGTACTGACCAATTGCTTTTGTATATTTTTGTATTCCAGAAAATAGATTACATTCAGGTAAATGTCTGAAATATTTTATATTTATATTATTTCATAATTTGGTTGACTAACAAAATATTGGAAATTTTATATTTTGGTTCTATGCACCATGCTAGTGGAAAGTCAGTAAAAATGTCAGGAGGTGTAAATGAGCAGTACAATATCAGGAGGCGTAAATGAGCAGTACAATATCAGGAGGCGTAAATGAGCAGTACAATGTCAGGAGGTGTAAATGAGCAGTACAATGTCAGGAGGTGTAAATGAGCAGTACAATATCAGGAGGCGTAAATGAGCAGTACAATGTCAGGAGGTGTAAATGAGCAGTACAATGTCAGGAGGTATAAATGGGCAGTACAATGTCAGAGATATAAATGAGCAGTACAATGTGAGGAGGTGTAAATGAGCAGTACATTGTCAGAGGTATTAATGAGCAGTACAATGTGAGAAGGTGTAAATGAGCAGTACAATGTGAGGAGGTGTAAATGAGCAGTACAATGTGAGGAGGTGTAAATGAGCAGTACAATGGTCAGAGGTATAAATGAGCAGTACAATGTGAGGAGGTATAAATGAGCAGTACAATGTCAGGAGGTGTAAATGAGCAGTACAATGTGAGGAGGTGTAAATGCGCAGTACTATGTCAGGAGGTGTAAATGAGCAGTACAATGTCAGGAGGTGTAAATGAGCAGTACAATGTCAGGAGGTGTAAATGAGCAGTACAATGTCAGGAGGTGTAAATGAGCAGTACAATATCAGGAGGCGTAAATGAGCAGTACAATGTCAGGAGGTGTAAATGAGCAGTACAATATCAGGAGGCGTAAATGAGCAGTACAATGTCAGGAGGTGTAAATGAGCAGTACAATGTCAGGAGGTGTAAATGAGCAGTACAATATCAGGAGGCGTAAATGAGCAGTACAATGTCAGGAGGTGTAAATGAGCAGTACAATGTCAGGAGGTATAAATGGGCAGTACAATGTCAGAGATATAAATGAGCAGTACAATGTGAGGAGGTGTAAATGAGCAGTACATTGTCAGAGGTATTAATGAGCAGTACAATGTGAGAAGGTGTAAATGAGCAGTACAATGTGAGGAGGTGTAAATGAGCAGTACAATGTGAGGAGGTGTAAATGAGCAGTACAATGGTCAGAGGTATAAATGAGCAGTACAATGTGAGGAGGTATAAATGAGCAGTACAATGTCAGGAGGTGTAAATGAGCAGTACAATGTGAGGAGGTGTAAATGCGCAGTACTATGTCAGGAGGTGTAAATGAGCAGTACAATGTCAGGAGGTGTAAATGAGCAGTACAATGTCAGGAGGTATAAATGAGCAGTACAATGTCAGAGATATAAATGAGCAGTACAATGTGAGGAGGTGTAAATGAGCAGTACAATGTGAGGAGGTGTAAATGAGCAGTACAATGTGAGGAGGTGTAAATGAGCAGTACAATGTGAGGAGGTGTAAATGAGCAGTACAATGTCAGGAGGTATAAGTTAGCAGTACAATGTCAGAGGTATAAATGGGCAGTACAATGTCAGAGGTATTAATGAGCAGTACAATGTGAGGAGGTGTAAATGAGCAGTACAATGTCAGGAGGTGTAAATGAGCAGTACAATGTGAGGAGGTGTAAATGAGCAGTACAATGGTCAGAGGTATAAATGAGCAGTACAATGTCAGGAGGTATAAATAAGCAGTACAACGTCAGAGGTATAAATGAGCAGTACAATGTCAGGAGGTATAAATGAGCTGTACAATGTCAGAGGTATGAATGAGCAGTACAATGTCAGGAGGTTTAAATGAGCAGTACAATGTCAGGAGGTGTAATTGAGCAGTACAATGTCAGGAGATGTAAATGAGCAGTACAATGTCAGGAGGTATAAATGAGCAGTACAATGTCAAAGGTATAAATGAGCAGTACAATGTCAGGAGGTGTAAATGAGCAGTACAATGTGAGGAGGTGTAAATGAGCAGTACAATGTGAGGAGGTGTAAATGAGCAGTACAATGTGAGGAGGTATAAATGAGCAGTACAATGTCAAAGGTATAAATGAGCAGTACAATGTCAGGAGGTTTAAATGAGCAGTACAATGTCACGAGGTGTAAATGAGCAGTACAATGTCAGGAGGTATAAATGGGCACTTCATTGTCAGAGGTATTAATGAGCAGTACAATGTGAGGAGGTGTAAATGAGCAGTACAATGTCAGGAGGTGTAATTGAGCAGTACAATGTCAGGAGATGTAAATGAGCAGTACAATGTCAGGAGGTATAAATGAGCAGTACAATGTCAGAGGTATAAATGAGCAGTACAATGTCAAAGGTATAAATGAGCAGTACAATGTCAGGAGGTTTAAATGAGCAGTACAATGTCAGGAGGTGTAAATGAGCAGTACAATGTCAAAGGTATAAATGAGCAGTACAATGTCAAAGGTATAAATGAGCAGTACAATGTCAGGAGGTTTAAATGAGCAGTACAATGTCAGGAGGTGTAAATGAGCAGTACAATGTCAGGAGGTATAAATGGGCACTTCATTGTCAGAGGTATTAATGAGCAGTACAATGTGAGGAGGTGTAAATGAGCAGTACAATGAATGGTCAGAGGTATAAATGAGCAGTACAATGTCAGGAGGTATAAATGAGCAGTACAATGTCAGAGGTATAAATGAGCAGTACAATGTCAGAGGTATAAATGAGCAGTACAATGTCAGAGGTATAAATGAGCAGTACAATGTCAGGAGGTATAAATGAGTAGTACAATGTCAGGAGGTATAAATGAGCAGTACAATGTCAGGAGGTGTAAATGAGCAGTACAATGTCAGAGGTATAAATGAGCAGTACAATGTCAGAGGTATAAATGAGCAGTACAATGTCAGAGGTATAAATGAGCAGTACAATGTCAGAGGTATAAATGAGCAGTACAATGTCAAGAGGTATAAATGAGCAGTACAATGTCAGGAGGTATAAATGAGCAGTACAATGTCAGGAGGTATAAATGAGCAGTACAATTGTTTTTGTACATTGTATACCAATGAAGAGATATGTTTTTACATTTAGATAAATGTCTGTTATATAAAACCATTTTATATTCTTATCCCCTTGCCAACCTAAGTTGGTGAAGAAGGGATATAGCATTTTTACTGTTTGTCCATTCTTCCGTTCGTCGGTCCGTCCACATCTATTGTCCGTCCGGTCTCATGCATTGTTCAACAACTAAGGAACAAAAGATTATTGTTCTAGGATAGAAACTCCCAATTATTTTTATGAAAAGAAATTTATATAAAGGAGAACAAGTGCATTCCAAACTTGAGTAGCAGCAATTAAATGATTTGTTCTGGGATGGAAAAAAAAGTTGAATAATAGAACTGACGACTGCATGGAATTTATAATGAAGTGTTTTGGAAATAAGGAAGAAAACAAGGTTTCACTAGAATAGATTGGAAACATAACAGACTTATGATAAACTCCAAGTTAATCTGATCTGCAATGAATTTTTATTCTGATTTGGTGGATAGAATAGTCCTGTTTAGTTTATAAGAGGAAAAAGTTGAGCATGTTTCTATTTGATTGTCAGTTTTAAGTTAAGTTAAGGCTGAGGGGGCTGTAATGCAATGGAGTGAGTGAAGGTTATAGTGAAGATAGGAATGATGAGTTGGTTAAGAGTTTATTTGGTAGATGAGTGGATGGCAAAAGGTGGGTTGGGGTAGTAGGTGAATGGACAATGGTAGGTGAATGGAGGATGGTAGATGAATGGAGGATGGTAGATGTATGGAGCATGGCAGGTGAAGGGGGATGGTATGTACATGGGGCATGTATAGTCGATAGAAGTGGTGGGATGTGACTTAGAGAAAAGAATGTTGGGTGGAAGATGGTAGAATGATTGGTAGATGTAGGAATTAGGATGAAGGTGGGATGGCATGTGGGACAGGGTGGGATGGCATGTGGGACAGGGTGGCATGGCATGTGGGACAGGGTGGCATGTGGGACAGGGTACCATAGAATGTAGAACAGGATGTCATGGCATATAGGACGGGGTGGCCAGGATAACATGTGGGACAGGGTGGCCGGGATAGCATGTGGGACAATGTTGAAAATGATAACAGAGGCATTGATAAATAAAATGTAGTAATAAACTTTTAATGTTGTTTGCATGAAAAGTGATTTTATTACCCGATTTGCCCCTCAGATGATGCCGATTTTACCCATTTGTCAGTCTAGGTCCGAAAGGCATTAAAGAGTTTCTGATGTCTCAGGCCCAGTCGTGTAAAAAAGTTATGAAAAAGGCCGTGTCGACAAGGCCACGTATATGCCCTTATTTGCTCACGATTTCTATTCATAGTGATGATTTCAAGTTTCTTTCATGTAAAAAGAAAATAAATTTGTTGGATAGTTGTAAAACACATGCAAATTAGGCCTCTAAATGCATCATCTTACAATGTGATGCTAGCCATCATGCGCATACTTGATCACGCAGTAGAATTCTTGCTCATTTGCATATAGCCTACAGTGGGAAAATCTTACAGTTGAGATCCCACCCACTTGATATTCAACATTTCTTTGAAACATTAACCATGGACAGACCATGGCTCTTAAGTTCGAAAAAAAAAACTGTCTTATTTTTCAAGTTCAATAATCATTCTTGCTGTGCTTTTACTTTAAATTGGTCCTGTTTATGCATCGCGGTGGCATTTTCAATTATATTTCAGCCACCAATGGGTCCCGCCTTATAGCCATATATGGTATTTGCCAAAACTGCGCAAACGGGAATGCACAGAAAAGAAAATGCCCACTATTATGAAAAGTAGTGTCTCACTCCCTACCCTATTCGTATTTTGTTCTTCAAAATGAAAAAAAGAAAGAAGTGTATTACCTGCAATCTCTATACGAATAATACAATACATGATTTGAATACATCATGATTGAAAATTAAACTGAATTACATTGTATTCCGTACTTAAACCGGACCTTGTTTCAGCAAGGATCTATGAAAACTTTTTATTTTTACAACACAGGCTGCACACATACTCCCAAGTAAAATCAATTCTTCAGCACTCTGCAGATAAGAATTTTAGTTCTACATTGATTTGAAACATTGAACTATGATAAGCAATATTTTTGGTCACTCAGAATCGTATAAAACGGCAAAACACATCTGTATTTGTACATTCTGTTTGTTCTTTCTACTTGAAATGATATGCAGAGTGGACTGCAGAGATAATATTATTAATTTATGCATACCAACAAGGCTATCACCTAACGGGTTTGCAAAAAATCTAAACTCGCTCTACTTTGAACCAATTAAATCATTTGAGCTTGTACCCCCAAGCGAATCATACGTACCATGAGTCAATTACATACACATGTGATTGGAATGGAAAATTTCACCGCTAGTGCAATTACGAGTAAACATAATTACAGGGAACAGAGAAGAAATTTTTCAAAAAAACAATTCTTCATTCTTTTAAAATTTAAACAATTTTGACCAGGACAGCAGTTCAAAAGTAGAAAGGAATAAAAAGAATTAAACAAAATTAATGGGATGAGTGGTAATTTTCTCTTGCGATTTAATCGTGAATCATATACCAGCTTCTTGGTGTGTGATACTGATAGCATGGGGAGAATTTAGATTCATTTTGCAATGTGTTACTCCATAACGATCACGTAATTTACCATCCTATTTGTAACGACGTTTTTTCCCAGACTCAAAGTTTTGCAAATATGATACACACAGCGTCATGGAACAAATTATCGGCCCTCATCGCGGGCAAGTGAAAAAGATATAAATCCTGCTAGCTTGGTGTTACTGTACTGGCGCTGCGCTAAGAAAAAAAATCACCCCTTGGGCTGATTTACATACAGTGGGAATAAAGTTAACTTTTTTGACCAATTATGGCACTGAAGTCGCTTGTGAGTAATATTCATTCACAACCAATTATGGCACTGAAGTCAGGCTCGTGAGTGATATTCATTCACAACCAATGATGGCACTGAAGTCCGCTCGTGAGTGATATTCATTCACAACCAATTATGGCTCTGAAGTCACGTTCGTGAGTAATATTCATTCACAACCAATTATGGCACTGAAGTCTGCTCGTGAGTGATATTAATTCATAACCAATTATGGCACTGAAGTCTGCTCATGAGTGATATTTATTCACAACCAATTATGGCACTGAAGTCTGCTCGTGAGTGATATTAATTCATAACCAATTATGACACTGAAGTGTGCTCATGAGTGATATTCATTCACAACCAATTATGGCACTGAAGTCTGATTGTGAGTGATATTCATTCACAACCAATTATGGCACTGAAGTCTGCTCATGAGTGATATTTATTCACAACCAATTATGGCACTGAAGTCTGCTTGTGAGTGATATTCATTCACAACCAATTATGGCACTGAAGTCTGCTCATGAGTGATATTTATTCACAACCAATTATGGCACTGAAGTTCGCTCGTGAGTGATATTAATTCATAACCAATTATGGCACTGAAGTCCGCTCGTGAGTGATATTCATTCACAACCAATTGTGGCACTGAAGTCTGCTCATGAGTGATATTCATTCACAACCAATTATGGCACTGAAGTCCGCAAGTGAGTGATATTCATTCACAACCAACTATGGTACTGAAGTCCGCTCGTGAGTGATATTCATTCACAACCAATTATGGCTCTGAAGTCACGCTCGTGAGTGATATTAATTCACAACCAATTATGGCACTGAAGTCTGCTTGTGAGTGATATTCATTCACAACCAATTATGGCACTGAAGTCTGCTCATGAGTGATATTTATTCACAACCAATTATGGCACTGAAGTCTGCTTGTGAGTGATATTCATTCACAACCAATTATGGCACTGAAGTCTGCTCATCAGTGATATTTATTCACAACCAATTATGGCACTGAAGTTCGCTGGTGAGTGATATTAATTCATAACCAATTATGGCACTGAAGTCCGCTCGTGAGTGATATTCATTCACAACCAATTGTGGCACTGAAGTCTGCTCATGAGTGATATTCATTCACAACCAATTATGGCACTGAAGTCCGCAAGTGAGTGATATTCATTCACAACCAACTATGGTACTGAAGTCCGCTCGTGAGTGATATTCATTCACAACCAATTATGGCTCTGAAGTCACGCTCGTGAGTGATATTAATTCACAACCAATTATGGCACTGAAGTTCGCTCGTGAGTCATATTCATTCACAACCAATTATGGCACTGAAGTCTGCTCGTGAGTCATATTCATTCACAACCAATTATGGCTCTGAAGTCCGCTCGTGAGTCATATTCATTCACAAGGGGCCGTCGTGCTCATACACCTTGCTCTTTTCCAGAAGTGTCCAGAGAACTAGGCAGAGGGTGAAACTCCTACCACCGAGACCGATGGCTTTACGTCCCCTCCGAAGGACGGTGAGCGCCATCCAACCTTTGGCCACTTTTCACAAAGGTCGGGTGGGGGAGAAGGTGTGATGTAGAAGACAAACAAACCTCTGCTCTTGATGTCAGCCTATATCGTTCTGCATAACTGTGGAAAAATCATTGGTTAAAATGCTGTTGGACTCGAACCTGGGACCTCCAGAATCTCAGTCGTACGCTCAGCCGACTGAGCTACCTGCCTTCCTTCAAAAGATTCTTTAAATCTTGTGAGAATTTAAGATATGAATCATATTTTTTATTTATTTTCTGGAGGATAAAAAAATCTTTCTTAATTGACCAGGAAAATGGAAAGATTCTGGTTTAGAATGAAGGAGATTTTTTTTTTTTTGTCTAGGAAAATGGAATTCAAATAAAGTGTTTAACTTGATTTGATTATGATTGGTTTTGTTGCGATAACATCAGGAGCCTATGCAGTCATGATGGTGTGTGTGTTTGCATGTGTGTGGGTTTATGTATGTGTCTGTGTACAATATATATGTTTATTTGTGACAGCCAGCTTGTAAACATGATATCTCAAGAATGATACTCTAGATTCATGTCATATGTTGTATACAGATAGCCCAATTGATGATGGTGTCATGCATATTAATGACTTGGCAGGGCTTAATGTAAAAATCTTGAAATGTTCATATTCTAACAATTGCATGTCTGTTTTGTTTTATATGTGGTAGAATTATGATGTTAGCTAGTATGTACATGCCCATGACGTCAAAAGTTGAATTTCATTATTATGCATAGTGGGTGGGGCTTAATAAGATTTTGTTGAATAGGGCTTGTAAACATGGTATCTCAAGAACGGTAGACTAGATTCATGTCATACTTGGTACACAGATAACCCTTGGTCTGTAGATGTGCCCTTTTTTTTTGATGGTGATGTCATGCATATTGATAAGTAGGCAAGGCTTAATGTAAAAATCTTTTGTTTCATAGATGATGTTTAATAGCTTGTGTGTACATGTTCATGATGTAAAAACTTTAAATTTCATTAATGTGCATAGTGGGCGTGGCTTCATATAGTTGAATTTGTAAACAAAAAGCTTGTAAACACAATATCTCTAAAAGTTTGAATTGGATTTATGTCATGTGTGCCACACAGATAGCTCATGATCTGCCATAATGTTTTCTGTGGTGATTTCATGCATATTATTAAGTGGGTGGGGCTTAAAGTGGAAATTTTGAAAAAGTGATTTGTAAATGAGCAATTGTATGTCCGTTTTGCTTCATATTGGGTGTGATAATATTGTTGGTTATTGTGTACATGCTTATGTTATCAACAGATGTCATTAATGTGCATGGTAGACGTGGCTTAATGTGAAAGTGCTAAAGGATGTTAACACCATACTGTATCTCATGAATGGTATATCAGATTTATGTCATACGTCGTTCACAGATTGGTCATGGTCTGTACATATGTTCTAATGTTGTGGTAGTGATGTCATGAATATTAATGGAAAGGTGGGGCTTACTGACAAATTCTTGAAATAGGATCAATGAGCAGCCGTTTTTGCATCACCATGATCACACTTGCTTTGTTAATGTTGTTAATTAATGTGCAAATGCTAATGTTGTCAACATTTTTATTGATCTGCATGGTGGGTGTGGTTTATGAATAAATATCATGGAACAAATATTTCATGATATGCAATGGCATGACAGTTAATACCAATTTCGAAAACCAATCAGCTGATGAAAAAAGTTGGTTCTGTTTTTTTCGTTCTTTTCTTTTTCTTTGGTAGACCCGTCATTTTCAGGTGAAGTGTTATTAAATCCTCTGGTACAATTCTTTGAATTAGAGTAATTAATTCTGATAAATAGTGTCAGAATTTTAGCCATGCAAAAAATTATTTAATTGGAAAATGACATTATATGTAGTATGGATTACGGTACCTATTTGTGCTTTTTTGGTCCCCACATTGGTTTTTTGTCCCCACATTGGTTTTTGGTGCTCACATCGGTTTTTTGATACCCACGTAGTAACCATTAGGGCCCTTCGGGTCACCTAAGACCTACGTGGGTATTAAAACATTGATGTGAGCACCAAAAACTGATGTGGGGACCTAAAACTGATGTGGGGACCAAAAGAGTGTGAGTATGTACAGTACTCCATACTACTGATGTGGGGACCAAAAGGTGTGAATGAGTACTCCATATTACTATTATCATCTTCTATGTGCTTCACTCAATTTCAATTTGGTAAGGATTAAGCAATTAGACTCCCAAAAACAGTGGTGTATTTTTATTTCTTGAAAGAAATATTGAACCCATTGTTGTTGGAATTGAGAATTACCCTCTAAAAAAAAAAGATTTTTTTTTTTTGGATTTATGTGGTTTATCCATTGAATATATCAGCTCCATATATGCAATTTGGCACACTTACATAAAAACTACAAAACATTGGAAATGATATTATTTTCATTTTGTAACAGCTGCAAATCTATTGATACCTAAAGCTGATGTTGTCATTATAGGGTCTTGTTGTGAATTATTACCCAATCATACAAATATTGTTGCAGAGGGTTGTTTGTGGAGTCTGCTATCTTTATTAAGGGTCATTATCAGCATCTGTATCTGTAAGTAGATTTCTACTAACAGGAAAACAGATGACAGTGAGATGTATACAAAATATTTATCTGTGAAAATTTTAAAGAAGGATTGGTTGTATTTTTACACCATATGTGTAGTAAAAGGATGAAAGATAATTCTAAACTTTTGCAGAGAAAAGAAAGTAGAAAGATTATTCTTAACTTCTGTTTGAAGTGCTTTGTCGATGAAAAACTTCAAACAAAAATAAGGACCTTTTAAAATGAGTTTAATGAACAATCAAAAACAAATTTTCATCACTCTGGGACTGACTTTTCGGTTGGCATGTGAAGCATAATGCGAACCTATGTAATGGCAATTACGTCCATCCGGCCAACCACAGATTTGTCCTGAGATTTCCTCAGAAATGTTAAAGTTTTTTGAAAATTCCTCAAAAAATGTTAAAGTTTCTTCAGAGTTCCTTAGAAAAAGTTAGTGTTTCTTCAGATATGTTTATGGAAGGTTAGAATTTCCTTATATATGTTAAAGTTTTTCAGAGATACTTAAAACTTTTCAGAGATACTTAAGACTGAATTGAAGACTAGTTTCCTTAAAAAGTCTACTAAACATTTTATATTTTCTTAGAAGATAACAGATTTGTCCTGAGATTTCCTCAGAAATGTTAAAGTTTTTTGAAAATTCCTCAAAAAATGTTAAAGTTTCTTCAGAGTTCCTTAGAAAAAGTTAGTGTTTCTTCAGATATGTTTATGGAAGGTTAGAATTTCCTTATATATGTTAAAGTTTTTCAGAGATACTTAAAACTTTTCAGAGATACTTAAGACTGAATTGAAGACTAGTTTCCTTAAAAAGTCTACTAAACATTTTATATTTTCTTAGAAGATAACTGTAAAATGATATAATTTTCCAATATTCTTCAGAGATCCTCAAGTCTCTCTTGTAGCACTTGAGATTTAAAATCCTTTAAATTCTTCGAAATAGTTGGGCACCAACAGCTGTACCAGGCATGATTATTAAACTCCACCTTTATTATTGTGGTCATTTGCATAAAGTTGCTACAGTATATGACCTGACCAGCCTTTTTTTAATTTAGTATGCTTAGTCAGGGAGTGTGACAGGATGTGATTGCTTATGGACATAGGGTGGGATGCCATGTGGGACATGGATGGGGGCCATGAGAGATATTTGATATAATATTTACCATGTTGTACACACCAAGGGCTATATCAGGCATAGTTATTTGACTCCACCGTTTTTTCTTATTCAACAACTCATTTGCATATTAGTTATTATATGAACTGACACTTGAATACATAAAATGCTCAATCAGGGACTGTGATAGCTAGGATGAGACTTCTTATGGAGCCTATGGGATGTCATGTGAGACATAGGGTGGATGCCATGTGGGATGCCATGTGGGATGCCATGTGGGACATGGGGTGGGATGCAATGTGGGACATGGGGGTGGGATGCCATGTGGGACATGGGGTGGGATGCCATGTGGAACAGGATGAAATGCCATGTAGGATATATGGTGGAATGCCATGCAGGACATAGGGTGGAATGCCATGGGATGTAATGTCATGTGGGACATGGGATGGTATGGGATGTCATGTGGGACATGGCGTCCCACACCATTTCAACAAGTCATTTGCATATAAGTTATTATATAAACTGACACTTTTATACATAGTATGCTCAATCAGGGACTGTGATAGCTAGGATGAGACTTCTTATGGAGCCTATGGGATGTCATGTGGGACATGGGGTGGGAAGCCATGTAGGACATGGGGTGGAATGGTATGTGGAACAGGGTAGAATGCCATGTGGGACATGGTGGGATGCCAGGAGTAACACAGAGTGTGACATAGGTTGGGATGCCATGTGTGACATAAGGTAGGATGCCATGTGTGACATACGGTAATGTAGGATGCTATGTGTGGCATAGGGTAGGAGGCTATGTGGGACATAGGGTAGGAGGCCATGGGGACATGGGATGTGATGCCATGTGAGACATTAGGAAGGATGTCATTCGAAGGGATACCATGTGGAACATATGGTGGGATGCCATGTGGGACATCAGGTGGGGAGCCACTGATGCAGGAGACACAGAGAGATGCCATGTGTGACATAGGGAGGGATGTCATGTGGTACGTATGGTTGGATGAATGTGGGACATATATGTAAGATGGGATCCATGTGGGTCATAGTGTGGGATGCCATGTGGGACATATGGTGGAATGCCATGCGAGACACTATGGTGGAATGCCATGTGGGAGATATGGTGGAATGCCATGTGGGACAAGGCATGGGATGTCACATGGGACATGAGGTGGGATGTCATTTGGGACATGGGATGTGATCCATGTGGGCCATAGGATGGGATGCCCTGTGGGACATATGATGGAATGCCACATGGGACATGGGATGTCATGTGGGACATGGGGTGGGATGACATGTGGGAGATATGGTGGAATGCCATGTGGGACATGGAATGGGATGTCATGTGGGACTTGGGGTGGGATGCCATATGGGACATGGGGTGGGATGCCATGTGGGACATGGGATGCCATGTGGGACATGGGATGCCATGATGGACTTTTTTTATAATTGGTTGGGTCATATGATATGGGTGTCAATTTGCATGGGCATGTGAACCATGACGGTATTTACCGTTCTAGTCATCAATTTGGGGACTGTCATCCTAATAACCAAAAGGGGGCCAGGATCCTTCATGTTGGGTAGGTGGCCCCCTATAGTGTGCTGAGGCTCCTCTGTAGCTCCCATGTGATGGGCTGGGCTCCCTTGTGATGGGCTCATCACAATATCTTTATAATGATGGATCTCAGTCAGATGGTGGTTCAGGCAGGGAAATGGTGGTTCAAGCAGGGAGATGGTGGTTCAAGCAGGGAGATGGTGGTTCAAGCAGGGAGATGGTGGTTCAAGGAGGGAGATAGTGGTTCAGGCAGGGAGAAGGTGGTTTAAGCAGGAAGATGGTTCAGGCAGGGAGAAGGTGGTTTAAGCAGGAAGATGGTGGTTCAAGCAGGGAGTTGGTGGTTCAAGCAGGGAGATGGTGGTTCATGCAGGGAGATGGTGGTTCATGCAGGGAGATGGTGGTTGAAGCAGAGAGATGGTGGTTCAAGCAGGGAGATGTTAATTCAAGCATGGAGATGGTGGTTCAGGCAGTGAGATGGTGGTTCAGGTAGGGAGATGGTGGTTCAGGCAGGGAGATGGTGGTTCAAGAAGGGAGATGGTGGTTCAAGAAGGGAGATGGTGGTTCAAGAAGGGAGATGGTGGTTCAAGAAGGGAGATGGTGGTTCAAGCAGGGAGATGGTGGTGAAAGCAGGGAGATGGTGGTGAAAGCAGGGAGATGGTGGTGAAAGCAGGGAGATGGTGGTGAAAGCAGGGAGATGGTGGTTAAGCAGGGAAAGCAGGGAGATGGTGGTTTAGGCAGCAAGATGGTGGTTCAGGCAGGGAGATGGTGGTTCAGGCAGGGAGATGGTGGTTCAAGCAGGGAGATGGTGGTTCAAGAAGGAGATGGTTGTTCAAGTAGGGAGATGGTTGTTCAAGCAGGGAGATGGTGGGGAAAGCAGGAAGATGGTGGCGAAGGCAGGGAGATGGTGGCGAAGGCAGGGAGATGGTGGTGAAAGCAGGGAGATGGTGGTGAAAGCAGGGAGATGGTGGTTTAGGCAGCGAGATAGTGGTGCAGGAAGGGAAATGGTGGCTGAGGCAGGGAGATGGTGGTTCAGGCAGGGAGATGGTGGTTTAATCAGGGAGACAGTGGTTTAAGCAGGGAGATGGTGGTTCAAGCAGGGAGATGGTGGTGAAAGCAGTGAGATGGTGGTTCAAGCAGGGAGATGGTGGTTCAAGCAGGGAGATGGTGGTTCAAGCAGGGAGATAGTGGTTCAAGCAGGGAGATGGTGCTTCAAGCAGGGAGATGGTCGTTCAAGCAGAGAGATGGTGGTTCAAGCAGGGAGATGGTGGTTTAAGCAGGGAAATGGTGGTTCAAGCAGGGAAATGGTGGTTTAAGTAGGGAGATGGTGTTTCAAGCAGGAAGATGGTGGTGAAATCAGGGAGATGGTGGTTCAAGCAGGGAAAGCAGGGAGATAGTGGTCCAAGCAGGGAGATTGTGGTTTAAGCAGAGAGATGGTTTTTCAAGCATGGAGATAGTGGTTTAAGCAGGGGAATGTTTAAAAAAAAGATTATTCTGCTAAATTATTGTTTGTTTTTAATGTTTTTGAACCATCTTAGTGGTGTAGGAAAAATGGGGAGAAAGAGAGGGGCAGTAGGGCCCACAGCCCACACCACTCAAGGGTGGGGGTTGTACATGTCATTGCTCTCCGAAAGTTCTGTGAGTTCGGGAGCTTGCTGAGTCTTAGAAAGGCCCCCAAATAACCCTAGAAAATACTAATATTGAGGATCTTTTGGAGGCTTCAACCCCTGGATCCCCACAAAGGATTTCCCCTGTACCCCAACAGGGGCCCTTAAGTGGGCCCCTGGATCCTGCGCATGAAACTCATGCTACACGTCGAATTTGCGCTAATGCGCAAATATCACCGCCCAAAGAATTACTAATCTTTATCAACCACTTCGCCCTGGACTTTAAAATAGCTTCCCACACCTATGCATCTTCAGTGCTTTTCTGCAAGAATTCACCTACATCATTTGTTTCTCCCAAATATCCTTATTTTGTCAGAATTGGGGGTCATGTGTCCTCTTATTCCCTGTCCTGTGCACTATAAAACATGAATCAAACTAAACAACCACTTAGAAGAAAATTCTTCTGAACAACTCCAAACTTTCAACTCCCACTGAAAAATATGCATGCAAAAAATATTTTTCAGGTGCCCCTAATGCTTACTGAAGATTTTGAAATATGAGGCCGTTATGATTTTCCCCAAAATGCAAAGGACATTCAACTGATTGTAGAAGATGGACAATTGTTGAATATTCAATAAGTAAATGTTCAGCATTTTACCAAAAGAAATGGTTTTCATAGTTACCCAGCAAGGTACAATTAACCATCAAAATGACAAAAACTAAACAATGAACCTTTTCACAATAAGCTTTAAATTGGTCAAATGTTGAATAAATGATAATACAGTATTTGACTAAAAGTAATGCCTCTAATAGTTTAATTAGCAATTAGCCTTTTATGATTAGTCACACTCTTGTGACTAAAGCTTGAAGTGGCATTTGTAGGTGACTGGCAAGTATTTGGTTGAAAACGAAGAAAGAATTGATAGAGACCCTAATTCGTGTGGTGTGATAAGTGTTGCAGACAAACAAACTGGTCTTGTGTTTGATCAGGTGTAACCATGGAGCTATTACCTGAGAATAGTTCCATGGTGTAACGTACAGCAGCTTGATGTACAGTATGTGAATCTTATCATTATCTTATGGTATTGGAAGCGAAATTTGACCTAAAATTGTGCAAGGTGAAATTAGATTAAGTAGTTCATGAATCACTTATTACAGGTAGATTGTTGACTGATTAATTGTAAATAAAGCTTCAACAGTGTCTTACAGTAAGACCCTTCTTTTTACACAGAAAGAAGCGTCCATCAATTATTTTTTGCTTTTTTTAAAGTGTTATTTATGTTCCTGCAGGTCAGGGCATAATTCCTGGGAGGGACAGGGAGGATACGTCCCCCCAATATTCTGTATAATTGAAAAAATATTAGTACATTTTGGGGTAAATTTGCCCATTGTCCCCTCCACTTTTTGTATAAGAAGCCATGTCTCCCACCCCCTCCCCCTACTTTCGAGATGAGAATTACGGCCCTGTCCCTGGTAATAACACCGATTGATCTGAAGCCATTTTATGCTGTGAATCGTGGATGTGAAAAGGCCAGTGCAATATACATGTGCACCTGACTCATCTCACTATGCATGTCACAGAAAGAGCCCACAGAATTGTGGACATCCAAAGGATACTTGGTTTGCAAAGCTTATACTCTTTTGATGGGGAAATAAAGCTAGCTGGTACAGTATAGGAATGAAAAGTTTTACTGTCCTCTTCTGCAGGTTTATAACTTGGACACCTTTACATGCCTAGAGCTGTCATGGTTTTTAGTTTTTCTACTGAGTTTTAATTATCCTTCTTATTAGATAGAATGTGGAAATTATTTTAAAAGAAATCTGAGAGGTTTAGGGGCAGTAATTAAATATTTATTGTCGGCATCTTGATGATCAAAAGTAGGTCAATCTGGCTTGGGGCAAAGCTATTCCCATGAGGGTCAGTATTAACCTGCTTTAGTGATTGTCTTTATTTTGAGGGAAATTAAGAGGCTCATAGAGTTTGTTTTAGATCTTATTTGTATTAATAATAATATTGTTGTATAGTGATATGGGCCTATAGTGATATGGGCCTATAGTGGTATGGGCCTATAGTGATATGGGCCTATAGTGATATGGGCCTATAGTGATATGGGCCTATAGTGATATGGGCCTTTAGTGATAGGGGCCTATAGTGATATGGGCCTATGGTGATCTGGGCCTATAGTGTCGCTTGTCCAGAGGTACAGACCATGAACGACCAAAATAGCTCTCAGAAAGGAGAGGTATCTATACATGTAGAAATTTATTGACTAATTTTTTTTGTTTTTATTTTGAAATGGTCCACTTTTTGTCAGAAAAAGCTCTTTTCTGCCCAGGTCACAATTTTTAACCTGAGATGATTTTTTCCTAGCTTAAACGTGTGACTGATTGTATGTAAAGTGTGTTTTTGAGCTAAATTTGTTTATCCTGTATTCCATTATATCATGTAATGGCATGGACTAATAAACTTTGCAATGATGCGATTTTGTGACTTTCATCTTTATTGGAGAAATATGAGAAAAATAATTTCTGCAATTTTGCATCTCATGTTAGATGCTGACACAAAGAGGAGGTTTTAATTGCGATGTTTTCTTGAAAAGGACTAGTGCATTTCAAATAAGGGTATATTCACTTGGGCTCACCTGAAGTTTTTTTCAAATTCCACAGAAATCATAAGGGCGGTAGATTCACCAGATAAAACACTATATTTGACTTATTTATAACATTGAAGCAATGTGAAATATTTTAATCATTTAGGTGCTAATTATTGTGTAAGAGAAGTAAGAAACATAAAGCAGCAATATCACAACAAATGGCCAGTCTCAAGGCTTGCTCTACAAATGGCCAGTCTCAAGGCTTGCCCTACAAATGGCCTGTCTCAAGGCTTGCCCAACAAATGGCCAGTCTCAAGTCTTGCCCTACAAATGGCCGGTCTCAAAGCTTGCCCTACAATTGGCCAGTCTCAAGGCTTGCCCTACAAATGGCCTGTCTCAAGGCTTGCCCTACAAATGGACAGTCTCAAGGCTTGTCCTACAAATGGCCAGTCTCAAGGCTTGCCCAACAAATGGCCAGTCTCAAGTCTTGCCCTACAAATGGCCGGTCTCAAAGCTTGCCCTACAAATGGCCAGTCTCAAGGCTTGCCCTACAAATGGCCTGTCTCAAGGCTTGCCCTACAAATGGACAGTCTCAAGGCTTGTCCTACAAATGGCCAGTCTCAAGGCTTGCCCTATAAATGGCCAGTCTCAAGGCTTGCCCTACAAATGGCCAGTCTCAAGGCTTGCTCTACAAATGGCCAGTCTCAAGGCTTGCCCTACAAATGGCCAGTCTCAAGGCTTGCCCTACAAATGGCCAGTGTCAGTGTTTGTCCTACAAATGGCCAGTCTCGAGGCTTGCCCTACAAATGGCCAGTCTCGAGGCTTGTCCTACAAATGGCCAGTCTCAAGGCTTGCCCTACAAATGGACAGTCTCAAGGCTTGCCCTACAAATGGCCAGTGTCAGTGTTTGCCCTACAAATGGCCAGTCTCGAGGCTTGCCCTACAAATGGCCAGTCTCGAGGCTTGTCCTACAAATGGCCAGTCTCAAGGCTTGCCCTACAAATGGACAGTCTCAAGTCTTGCCCTACAAATGGCCAGTCTCAAGGCTTGCCCTACAAATGGCCAGTGTCAGTGTTTGCCCTACAAATGGCCAGTCTCGAGGCTTGCCCTACAAATGGCCAGTCTCAATGCTTGCCCTACAAATGGCTAGTCTCATGGCTTGCCCTACAAATCGCCAGTCTCAAGGCTTGCCCTACAAATGGCCAGTGTCATTGTTTGCCCTACAAATGGCCAGTCTCAAGGCTTGCCCTACAAATGACCAGTCTCAAGGCTTGCCCTACAAATGGCCAGTCTCAATGCTTGCCCTACAAATGGCTAGTCTCATGGCTTGCCCTACAAATTGCCAGTCTCAAGGCTTGCCCTACAAATGACCAGTCTCGAGGCTTGCCCTACAAATGACCAGTCTCAAGGCTTGCCCTACAAATGGCCAGTCTCAAGGCTTGCCCTATAAATGGCCAGTCTCAAGGCTTGGCCCAGCGCTCGAAATTAACGTAAGCCTGCTAGCCCGGGGGCAAGTAGAACTTACGTCCGGGCTCGCTGAAACTGATCTTTCCGAGCCCGGCGGCGGGCAAGTAACCAGAAAAGAATATATACCTTGTTCTAAGTGTGGTTTTTCGTACTCAAAACAGATTTTGCTATGCATAACGTTGGTTTTACGGCTGGGGTATGTGAAAATATAATTGAGTTGAAAGAAAAGCATTGTTTACTTCTATCTTTTCTCTGTAGGGACCAAGGTTTTTAAGCTTTTTGACAAACGTTTTCTCGGGCAAGTCAGCAGTCCATTCAGGCTAGTGGAAAAGTAGTCAAACTAGCCCGACGGGCTAGTGGTTAAAGTGTGCTAATTTTGAACCCTGGTTTGCCCTACAAATGGCCAGTCTCAAGGCTTGCTCTACAAATGGCCAGTCTCAAGGCTTGCACTACAAATGGCCAGTCTCAAGGCTTGCCCGACAAATGGCCAGTCTCAAGGCTTGCCCTACAAATGGCCAGTCTCAAGGCTTGCCCTACAAATGGCCAGTCTCAAGGCTTGCCCTATAAATGGCCAGTCTCAAGGCTTGCCCTACAAACGGCCAGTCTCAAGGCTTGCCCTACAATTGGCCAGTCTCAAGGCTTGCCCTACAATTGGCCAGTCTCAAAGCTTGCCCTACAATTGGCCAGTCTCAAAGCTTGCCCTACAAATGGCCAGTCTCGAGGCTTGCCCTACAAATGGCCAGTCTCGAGGCTTGTCCTACAAATGGCCAGTCTCAAGGCTTGCCCTACAAATGGACAGTCTCAAGGCTTGCCCTACAATTGGCCAGTCTCAAGGCTTGCCCTACAAATGGCCAGTGTCAGTGTTTGCCCTACAAATGGCCAGTCTCGAGGCTTGCCCTACAAATGGCCAGTCTCAATGCTTGCCCTACAAATGGCCAGTCTCAAGGCTTGCCCTACAAATGGCCAGTCTCAAGGCTTGCCCTACAAATGTCCAGTCTCAAGGCTTGCCCTACAAATGGTCAGTCTCGAGGCTTGCCCTACAAATGGCCAGTCTCGAGGCTTGCCCTACAAATGGCCAGTCTCGAGGCTTGCCCTACAAATGGCCAGTCTCGAGGCTTGCCCTACAAATGGCCAGTCTCGAAGCTTGCCCTACAAATGGCCAGTCTCGAGGCTTGCCCTACAAATGGCCAGTCTCGAGGCTTGCCCTACAAATGGCCAGTCTCGAGGCTTGCCCTACAAATGGCCAGTCTCGAGGCTTGCCCTATATACAGTAACATGGCTATGTTTAGCATAGGGCAAGACCACAAAATTTACATCACCTGTACAGAAGGTTCTTGGATTTGAAGGAATTGGTGAAATTAGTAAATTAAAATTAGTTTAAACATTTGATGTCATGGAATTCAAAGCAGGAATGGTGTAATGGGAAAGAGAGAAAGAAAGGGGGGGGGGGCTATATAACTTTTATACTCCAATGGTACCAAAAAACAAAAAAAGTTTAACGTTTACTTGGCTTTCCTCCTCATGTAGAAATACGTTTTATACATTAAAGGGTATGTTAAAAGGTGTGGCACCATGCAATGAAGTGGGGCAACTTTTTCTGAAATTAGCATGAACTTGGTTAGGACTAAATTCAGGTAAGTTTGTCATTTTACAAAAGAATAAGTTAATTTAAGCATGCAAATTGTGGCAGGTAAATAATATACCTTGACATGAGAATGTGGTTGAAAGCTAAAATTTAGCCATAGAGCAAGTTGGCCATTTGTTGTGATATTGCTGATTCATTCTTCTCCCAACACAATTATTAGCACCTGCTGCAAATGATTCACATATATCATGAGCCTATAGGTACGTGCTTTCATGCACCATACCAAAAAGATGAACCGCCAGCTTTGACCCTAATAATAGTCAAAATGTAGGCCTATGCTGCTTTTTTCCATTAAGTTGAGCTAGGTTGAGAATTACCTTCTTTACTTATTAGCACCCCCTTCCCCACAGACACATTGTAAAACTATGGCCCTGTGAACAGGCAAATTATTCTGAGATTGTTATTGTTTTGAAGGTAAATTACAAAACGTTTGTAGTTGACCATGCAGTATATGCCTTAAATATTACGCTTTTCACTTGTTACCATATTGTGATAGTTATTGGAAAATATGAAGTTGATAAGATACTGATGATGTCATCGATGAAATACCTAGTGTTTAAACCAAGAAGCTGCAATCACAGTTCCTTGGACAAATGCATGAGTTAGGAGATGTACTTCTTAGCATTTCAAAAAGTCTGGCCAGAAAACGAAAGTTGTTAAAGTGACACTGTAGTTGCGAATAGGTATCATGTGATTAATAATATCAAGGATTGGAAAGAAGTATATTGTAAACTAAACAGCAATGGTACTTTCCAAAGCAAGCATTCATTAGTATCAGATCTTCTAATAATTTTGGAAGTGATATGTATCATGAAACCTTATGAAAAATGTTGCTGTAAATTATTGATTTGATTTGACTGAATACAATTTCAGAATTTTTTTGTTGGGAACTGGACACTTTTGGAGAAAAAATGAAATTTGAAAACAATAATTTCAAACTAAAATTAAAGCAAGTTTGAAGAAATTTATGAAAAATTGTTGCAAACAAACAGCTCTTTCCAGTGAAAATGAAATAACTCAATTCATTAATACATATTCATAGTAAGGATAATTTAATAAAAAAATGCAAATTCATGCAAATTAAACATTATTTTATAACCATTTGTAAAAACTAAGTTGTTTATATAACTTACTAACTTTCTGTATACAAATTTTGCAGATATAAATTATCTTTACAGTGACTTAACATTTGGGTGCCTTTATTTTTATATGTTGATGTTATTATACATTTCATGATACCCACTAGTGCTCAATTACACAAATATACATAGTAATGTACATGTGCATGTACAGTACAGTACGTGTACCATTAATAGCTCGTGAAAACACTACCCGTTCCTCCAGGTTTTACTCTTGTTCCCATCCAGGCCTAAGTCTATCTATCTATCATTATGTATAGGCCTAAGCCTAATGTAAGTGTTAGTTTCACTTACTGAATCACTATCACTTTTCGATGATTCTGATCAGAATATCTTCTCGAAAATCCTCATCATCATTATCTCGATCCGCAGAAATTGATGCTAATGCTTCCTCAGCAGTACACATTTTCCTCTTTTCATTCCAAAATTTCTCAAAATGATTCAATGTAGCCCCCCTTGCAATTTGGTATCAATGTGCAAGAATCATGAACAATTCAGCTTGTTTACATGCTTGTAGAAAGTTCGGGGTCTGTGCAATAATAGCTTGAAGTCAACAAGTCAAATCGTGGATATATTCCCCTGCAGTCTAAAGAGTGCTTGCGCTGGGCGGATTTATCTGCCTGCAGTTGCTATAACAATTCCTGGGACATTATTACTCCCTCACTCTTCAGGATCATATAGCCACTGCACCAAGGAGGATGCTCTCCCTGCTGCACCCAGGAGGATGCTCTCCCTGCTGCACCCAGGAGGATGCTCTCCCTGCTGTAACCAGGAGGATGCTCTCCCTGCTGCACCCAGGAGGATGGTCTCCCTGCTGCACCCAAGAGGATGCTCTCCCTGCTGCACCCAGGAGGATACTCTCCCTGCTGCACCCAGGAGGATGCTCTTCTTGCTGCACCCAGGAGGATGCTCTTCCTCCTGCACCCAGAAGGATGCTCTTGCTGCTGCACCCAGGAGGATGCTCTCCCTGCTGCACCCAGGAGGATACTCTCCCTGCTGCACCCAGAAGGATGCTCTCCCTGCTGCACCCAGGAGGATGCTCTCGCTGCTGCACCCAGGAGGATGCTCTCCCTGCTGCACCCAGAAGGATGCTCTCCCTGCTGCACCCAGGAGGATGCTCTCGCTGCTGCACCCAGGAGGATGCTCTCCCTGCTGCACCCAGGAGGATGCTCTCGCTGCTGCACCCAGGAGGATGCTCTCCCTGCTGCACCCAGGAGGATGCTCTCCTTGCTGCACCCAGGAGGATGCTCTCCCTGCTCCATCCAGGAGGATACTCTCCCTGCTGCACCCAGGAGGATGCTCTCCCTGCTGCATCCAGGAGGATACTCTCCTTGCTGCACCCAGAAGGATGCTCTCGCTGCTGCACCCAGGAGGATACTTTCCTACTGCACCCAAGAGGATGCTCTCCCTGCTGCACCCAGGAGGATGCTCTCCCTGCTGCACCCAGGAGGATGCTCTCCCTGGTGCACCCAGGAGGATGCTCTCCCTGCTGCACTCAGTGATTAACCTCTACCTTTTGAGTGTCTCGTAACATTCCTGTGAGGATTACGCTTGTCAGAGCTCATTCTATTTATAGATTGGATTGTATGTTTTGGAAGGTTTGGTGGTGTGTTTTGGAAGGTTTGGTGATGTGTTTCTTTCTGTCCTGAGCATTGTGGACAGTTAATACACATGTTAAATTTGTGTGCAATTGTTCAAATCTTAACAGGAAGTGTTTCTGCTTCCCATTGCTATTTAATTACAGGGCTAGTGCCCTTTCATGTAATATATTCTTCGCTATTGACACTGTCAATTGTAATTTAGATTTGTTAACTTTTCATGGATTGAAATATTGACTTTTAAGATTGCTGAATATCTGGTATTAATGAACTGTGTGATGTACAGTACTTTCACGTGTCATTTATGTCTTGTTGATAAAGAATACATTTTGTATGCTAGCAGGGTGTTTCCACTCTTGTGTATAAAGGAATGTACTGTATCTTATTAGATATCCACTATATCAAAGGATTAAGAGGCAACATACATGTAATCTCATGAAAATATTTTAAACATGCCCTTCAAAATTAGTTTAAAATTGATTTTCAACTTTTCATGTGTTAATATGCAATTATTTAGCAAATTGAGGTTACATGTACATTACATCACACCCTCACTATCTCTATAAGATAATATATTTTTTCCTGAGATTTTGTGGCTTAAAACCAGTGGATATTGTGATAAATGTTGAAAAAAAGGTTTTAGTAATGTAAATGATATAGTTTACCACCTGAAGGAAAAGTTTGAAGAAAAAAATAGACAAAGAAATAATAATAATAATAATGATAATAGTAATAACAACAACAACAATGACAATAATAATAACAACAAGAACAACAACAACAACAAAGTTGAATTTGACAGGTGTTTAGAAATTGAGGATGAGGGCCCCAACCTTGTATATTAACCAGTCATCTCTTCACACTGAGACAGAACTTTAAGCTTGAATGGCTGCTACACGAAATAAGATATTGAAGTAGTTTCTTCACCATTGTTATTTCATCACCATTGTTATCTCATCACCCACATATACATATATGTGGGGATTAGATATCATAGTCACTTTACTGTATAGGCAAAGAACTGCCTGTAACTCCTACACTACATGGCCACACCTCCTTGATATTAGGGGGCTGGTGGGATCCACCAGGGGGTCTCATATGATGACCTCATATTAGGGGAGGGGGTCTCATATGATGACCTCATATTAGGGGAGGGGGTCTCATATGATGACCTCATATTAGGGGAGGGGTCTCATATGATGACCTCATATTAGGGGTTAAGGGTCATAAGTTTTTGGAACGGGACAAAATTTGGTGATTTTTGCATCTGTTTGTGTGTGGATGTGCATGTATGCGTATGCAACAATTAATTTTGTGTCGCTTATAACTCAAAAAATGCAATACACAAATGAACCAAAATTGGTGGAAGGGTATCGCTGGCCCGGAACTTTTGTCTCCAAAGTTTGGGGTGCAAAGGTTAAAGGTCAAATGGGAAAAGTTTTGGGTGATGGCTGTATCGTTTTTCTTTTCCACTTAACCTACCCTACAGCTTTTTCTTTTACAAGTTACTGATATATGTGATCCAAGCAGCATGATTTTCTACTGATTGAATGAGTATGTTGATATCAGCAATTTTATTATTTAAAATTTGCACTTTTATTGACTTTACATGTAATATTTATGTCTACAAGGTTTTCTAAACACTCTTGTGAATTGCAAGAGTCAATTGTAGAATCAGGACTTCCAGATTTTTTGAAAAAAAAGGAAGAGAAACAGTCGGATAAATTTGAGATGACCTCCAATACTTAAAAGGACAATATGACATAAATTCTGTGACATTTGTAATTGAGAAAATTGGTGTTATAGTTTTTTGTGGAAAATCATTTTATTATGATTAAGTCACATAATTTCAAAAGTTAATTCCAAGAAAGAATTCCTTTATTTATATTTTTGGTTCGCATGCGTAGCATTATGCGAACCTATGTAATGGCAATTACGTCCGTCCAGCCGTCTGGCCAACTGGCTGTCCGGCCAACCGGCTGTCAGTTCCTGAGATAACCTCAGAAATGTTAAAGTTTTTTGAGAATTCCTCAAAAAATGTTAAATTTTGTTCAGAGTTCCTCAGAAAAAAGTTAAAGTTTCTTCAGATATCCTTGTGAAAGGTTAGAATTTCCTTATAAAATGTTAAAGTTTTTCAGAGATACTTAAGATAGGATTGAAGACTAGTTTCCTTAAAAATTTTGCAATACATTTTATATTTTCTTAGAAGATATCTGTAAAACGATATAATTTTCCAATTTTCTTCAGAGATCTTCAAGTCTCTTTTGTAGTACTTGAGATTTAAAATCCTTAAAATTCTTTAAAATATTTGGGCACCAACACTTGTACTGTATCAGGCATGATTTTTTAAACTCCACCTTTATTATTGTGCTCATTTGCATAAAGTTGCTACAGTATTATGACCTGACCAGACTTTTTTTATTGCTTGGTCAGGAAGTGTGACAGGATGTGATTGGTTATAAACATAGGGAGGGATGCCATGTGGGACATGGATGGGGGCCATAAAGGACATATGATTTAATATTTACCATGGTGTATACACCAAGGGCTACATCAGGCATAATCATTTGATTCCACCGTTTCTTTCTTATTCAACAACTCATTTGCATATAAATTATTATATGAACTGACACTTTAATACATAGTATGCTCAATCAGGGACTGTGATAGCTAGGATGAGACTTTTTTATGGAGCTTATGGGATGTTATGTCAGACATAGGGTGGGATGCCATGTGGGACATGGGGTGGGATGCCATGTGGGACATGGGGTGGGATGCCATGTGGAACAGGGTGGAATGCCACGTAGGATATGTGGTGGAATGCCATGCAGGACAAAGGGTGGATTGCCATGGGATGGAATGTCATATGGGACATGGGATGTCATGTGGGACATGGCATCCCACCCCATTTCAACAAGTCATTTGCATATAAGTTAGTATATGAACTGACACTTTCATACATAGTATGCTCAATCAGAGACTGTGATAGCTAGGAGTAGACTTCTTATGGAGCCTATGAGATGTTATGTGGGACATGGGGTGGGATGCCATGTGGGACATGGAATGGGATGCCGTGTGAGACATGGGGTGGGATACCATGTGGAACATGGTGGGATGCCATGTGGGACATGGTGGGATGCCACGAGTAACACAGAGTGTGACATAGCTTGGGATGCCGTGTGTGACATAAGGTAGGATGCCATGTGTGACATAAGGTAGGATGCCATGTGTGACATAGGGTAGGAGACTATGTGGGACATAGGGTAGGAGGCCATGGGGACATGGGATGTGGGACATGGGATGTGATGCCATGTGGGACATTAAGTAGGATGTCATTGGGACATTAGAAGGGATACCATGTGGAACATATGGTGGGATGCTATGTAGAACATCAGGTGGGAAGCCACTGATGCGGGACACAAGGAGGGATGTCATGTGGGACATAGGGAGGGATGTCATGTGGTACATATGGTTGGATTAAAGTGGGACATACATGTAGGATGGGATCCATGTGGGTTATAGCGTGGGATGCCGTGTGGGACATATGGTGGAATGCCATGTGGGACATATGGTGGAATGCCATGTGAGACACTATATGGTGGTTTGCCATGTGGGAGATATGCGGGAATGCCATGTGGGACAAGGCATGGGATGCCCTGTGGGACATATAATGGAATTCCACGTGGGACATGGGATGTCATGTGGGACATGGGATGGAATGCCATGAAGAAGATATGGTGGAATGCCATGTGGGACATGGGATGGGATGCCATGTGGGACATGGGGTGAGATGCCATGTGGTACATAGGATGCCATGTGGGACTTAGTGTGAGATGCCATTTTTATAATTGGCCGGGTCATATAATATGGGTGTCAATTTGCATGGGCATGCGAACATGACGGTATTTACCGTTCTAGTCTTTGATGTAATTATGTCATAACTTTTGACTTTCAAGGTTGATTTCCATCTTGTAAAGTTCATCGATTTATCGTTCAGGGATTACTTTGCAGTATATGTATCTCTTTTTTCTCATTTAACTCTTCTTTTAAATCCAGTCTTTTTTAACTTGCCTGTTGGATATAACTCTCCTTATGTTAACACTTTGCATTAAATCTGACTGAAATCTCTATAACTTGATCCAGATTGAGGGAAATACAAGATACCACAGACAGAGGCATAAGAACAGGGGGGAGGGGGGTGTAGGGGGGAAAACTGCCAGTCTGAGAGGATTTCATCTTTCCAGTTGGGAGGTGGAATTTGAAAATTATTAACATAAAATTTAAAAATGTGGTAAATGATAGGATATTTTGGTTAAATTTCCCGAAAATTGGCCAAACTTTACCAAAAATTTGTCAGAATTTCCCGAAAACTGGCCAAAATTTCCCGAAATTTCTCAAAATTAAAGACATTTTCTGGAAATAAAGGAAGTTTATCAACTGATCAACCGAGTAGAGAGCTACAGTTTACAATCTGAATTATGTATCAGTTGAGCAGAAACCTACAGTTTACAATCTGAATCATGTATCAACTGATTAACTGAGTAGAGAGCTAGTTTACAATCTGAATTACGTATCAACTGAGCAGAGAGCTACAGTTTACAATCTGATTTATGTATCAACTGAACAACTGAACAGAGAGCTACAGTTTGCAATCTGGATTATGTATCAACTGATCAACTGAGCAGAGAGCTACAATTTTTAATCAGAATTACATATCAACTGAGCAACTTCTGCAGAGAGCTACAGTTTACAATCTGAATTATTTATCAACTGATCAAGTGAGCAGAGAGCTACAGTTGACAATCAGAATTATGTATCAACTGATCAACTGAACAGAGAGCTACAGTTTGCAATCTGAATTATGTATCAACTGAGCAGAGAGCTATAGTTTACAATCAGAATTATGTATCAACTGATCAACTGAACAGAGAGCTACAGTTTACAATCAGAATTATGTATCAACTGATCAATTTTTGCAGAGAGCTACAGTTACCATCTGCAGTCAATGGATGGAAGAAATTCAGCCTGGATTATAAATATTTAATTTTACTTCAGGATTAAACAAAATGGATGTGGTACTTATTTGATACAAAATAAAATATTTCAGTCTGTCAATGCTTTAGTGATTGAACATAAATATTGCAATTGATTTGGGGAAAAAAGCAGGGAAAACAAGTTATGAAAGTAGGGAGGGGTGGCATTTAGTTTTTCATGTAAGAGGGTAATGCCTATGGTAGTAGTATGATGTATGCCTATGGTAGTAGTATGATGTATGCCTATGGTACTGTACATAGCCTAACAATTAAAGACAGCCAAAACTTCAAACTTAGTAGAAATCTGAAGTACCAATTTCATCTATAAAACAAACTACACACAAAGTCTGCTATTTTTCTTCTTGTATTTTTAAATGCAATGCAAGTGTATTAGAGGTGTATTGCATACAGCAAATTGGACAGGGATATATCAAATACAGAATGCAAATGGAGACAGAGAGGTGGGGAAGGGGGTTAGGAATACTAACTTATAAAAATTATTAGGATAGTGTCCCCTATTCTAATTGGTGGAAGTGTCCCCTATTCTAATTGAGGAAAGTGTCCCCTATTATAATTGGGGGAAGTGTGCCCTATTCTAATTGGGGGAAGTGTTCCCTATTCTAATTGGGGGAAGTGTCCTCTATTCTAATTGGGGGAAGTGTCCCCTATTCTAATTGAGGAAAGTGTCCCCTATTATAATTGGGGGAAGTGTGCCCTATTCTAATTGGGGGAAGTGTCCCCTATTCCAATTGGGGGAAGTGTCCCCTATTCTAATTGGGGAAAGTGTCCCCTATTCTAATTGAGGAAAGTGTCCCCTATTATAATTGGGGGAAGTGTGCCCTATTCTAATTGGGGGAAGTGTTCCCTATTCTAATTGGGGGAAGTGTCCCCTATTCTAATTGGGGGAAGTGTGCCCTATTCTAATTGGGGGAAGTGTGCCCTATTCTAATTGGGGGAAGTGTACCCTATTCTAATTGGGGGAAGTGTTCCCTATTCTAATTGGGGAAAGTGTCCCCTATACTAATTTGGAAAGTGTCCTTAATTCTAATTGGGAGAAGTGTACCCTATTCTTATTGGGGGAAGTGTACCCTATTCTAATTGGGTGAAGTGTCCCCTATTATAATTGGGTGAAGTGTCCCCTATTATAATTGGGTGAAGTGTCCCCTATTCTAATTGGGGGAAGTGTACCCTATTCTAATTGGGGGAAGTGTGCCCTATTCTAATTGGGGGAAGTGTACCCTATTCTAATTGGGAGAAGTGTTCCCTATTCTAATTGGGGAAAGTGTCCCCTATACTAATTGGGGAAAGTGTCCTTAATTCTAATTGGGAGAAGTGTACCCTATTCTTATTGGGGAAGTGTACCCTATTCTAATTGGGTGAAGTGTCCCCTATTCTAATTGGGGGAAGTGTGTCCTATTCTAATTGGGGGAAGTGTGCCCTATTCTAATTAGGGGAAGTGTACCCTCTTCTAATTGGGGGAAGTGTTCCCTCTTCTAATTGGGGGAAGTGTACCCTATTCTAATTAGGGAAAGTGTGCCCTATTCTAATTAAGGGAAGTGTACCCTCTTCTAATTAGGGGAAGTGTCCCCTCTTCTAATTGGGGGAAGTGTCCCCTATTTTAATTAGGGGAAGTGTGCCCTATTCTAATTGGGGGAAGTGTCCCCTATTCTAATTAGGGAAAGTGTGCCCTATTCTAATTAAGGGAAGTGTACCCTCTTCTAATTAGGGGAAGTGTCCCCTATTCTAATTGGGGGAAGTGTGCCCTATTCTAATTGGGGGAAGTGTGCCCTATTCTAATTGAGGGAAGTGTACCCTCTTCTAATTAGGGGAAGTGTCCCCTCTTCTAATTGGGGGAAGTGTACCCTATTCTAATTGGGGAAAGTGTGCCCTATTCTAATTGGGGAAAGTGTCCCCTATTCTAATTGGGGGAAGTGTGCCCTATTCTAATTGGGGGAAGTGTGCCCTTTTCTAATTAGGGGAAGTGTCCCCTCTTCTAATTGGGGGAAGTGTTCCCTCTTCTAATTGGGGGAAGTGTCCCCTATTCTAATTAGGGAAAGTGTGCCCTATTCTAATTAAGGGAAGTGTACCCTCTTCTAATTAGGGGAAGTGTCCCCTCTTCTAATTGGGGGAAGTGTACCCTATTCTAATTAGGGGAAGTGTCCCCTATTCTAATTGGGGGAAGTGTACCCTATTCTAATTGGGGGAAGTGTCCCCTATTCTAATTGGGGGAAGTGTGCCCTATTCTAATTTGGGGAAGTGTGCCCTATTCTAATTGGGGGAAGTGTGCCCTATTCTAATTGAGGGAAGTGTACCCTCTTCTAATTAGGGGAAGTTTCCCCTATACTAATTGAGGGAAGTGTACCCTATTCTAATTGGGGGAAGTGTGCCCTATTCTAATTGAGGAAGTGTACCCTCTTCTAATTAGGGGAAGTGTCCCCTCTTCTAATTGGGGAAAGTGTACCCTATTCTAATTGGGGGATGTGTGCCCTATTCTAATTGAGGGAAGTGTACCCTCTTCTAATTAGGGGAAGTGTCCCCTCTTCTAATTGGGGAAAGTGTGCCCTATTCTAATTGAGAAAGTGTACCCTCTTCTAATTAGGGGAAGTGTCTCCTCTTCTAATTGGGGAAAGTGTACCCTATTCTAATTGGGGGATGTGTGCCCTATTCTAATTGGGGGAAGTGTACCCTATTCTAATTGGGGGAAGTGTCCCCTATACTAATTGGGGAAAGTGTCCTTAATTCTAATTGGGAGAAGTGTACCCTATTCTTAATGGGGGAAGTGTACCCTCTTCTAATTGGGCGAAGTGTCCCCTATTCTAATTGGGGGAAGTGTGCCCTATTCTAATTGGGGGAAGTGTGCCCTATTCTAATTGAGGGAAGTGTACCCTCTTCTAATTAGGGGAAGTGTCCCCTCTTCTAATTGGGGGAAGTGTACCCTATTCTAATTGGGGAAAGTGTGCCCTATTCTAATTGGGGAAAGTGTCCCCTATTCTAATTGAGGGAAGTGTACCCTATTCTAATTGGGGGAAGTGTACCCTATTCTAATTGAGGGAAGTGTATCCTATTCTAATTGAGGGAAGTGTACCCTATTCTAATTGGGGGAAGTGTGCCCTATTCTAATTGGGGGAAGTGTCCCCTATTCTAATTGGGGGAAGTGTACCCTATTTTAATTAGGGGAAGTGTCCCCTATTCTAATTGGGGGAAGTGTCCCCTATTCTAATTGGGGGAAGTGTCCCTATTCTAATTGGGGAAGTGTACCCTATTTTAATTGGGGGAAGTGTCCCTATTCTAATTGGGGAAGTGTCCCTATTCTAATTGGGGGAAGTGTTCCCTATTCTAATTGGGGGAAGTGTTCCCTATTCTAATTGAGGGAAGTGTCCCCTATTCTAATTGGGGGAAGTGTACCCTATTTTAATTGGGGGAAGTGTCCCCTATTCTAATTGGGGGAAGTGTCCCCTATTCTAATTGGGGGAAGTGTTCCCTATTCTAATTGGGGGAAGTGTCCCCTATTCTAATTGGGGGAAGTGTCCCCTATTCTAATTGGGGGAAGTGTACCCTATTTTAATTGGGGGAAGTGTCCCCTATTCTAATTGGGGGAAGTGTCCCCTATTCTAATTGGGGGAAGTGTACCCTATTCTAATTGGGGGAAGTGTGCCCTATTCTAATTAAGGGAAGTGTACCCTCTTCTAATTAGGGGAAGTGTCCCCCATTCTAATTGGGGGAAGTGTCCCCTATTCTAATTGGGGGAAGTGTACCCTATTCTAATTGAGGGAAGTGTACCGTATTCTAATTGGGGGAAGTGTCCCCCATTCTAAAATAAATAGCTTTTTTACGGATGGCGGCAAATTTTCATATTTCCCTTGTTTGACCGTTACCTGTAAAATGGTCCAATAAATTATGATCTTTGTTTGGTACCTTCAATTAATATTGCTTGTCATTATCATGTATATGATGTGCACAATTCTTGGGATTCTCTTACCTTGTGGATATATCCTAAAATGGTGATATTACAAAAGTCTTGTCCATGATAAATGATTTAACGTAACATATCATAACAGAACCAACTTGACTATCCAATGTTTTGTTTGTTTAAGTAATTCATTATTTAGCATAATTCATGGTTGACATATACTCTACAGCAAACGATAGAACCAATCATATCCTTAAGTTCATGGAAGCCTTCAGGGTGGAAAGGTGATCTGAATTGCAAATATTACTTTCAGGTGAAATTGCATGATTAAAGGTTTATGCAGCTCAGTGCTTGATTGCAATACACCATGCTGCTCAAGAACAGTCAAATGACCAAAATTGTGATAAAAGTAAGAATTAATATTGTTACTTCCTTCTCCTGATGGACCTCAATGTCTCAAGTTATAAAAGTCATAATACAGAGGGAATCTAATATGAGGAAATTACTTGACACACTGCCGGGAATTCTTATACATACTTAACTTCCGCAACGTTTATTGATGGGCTATTCAATCTATATGTGCAAATATTTGGACTTATCAGAAGCATTTAATTGTATTGCACTGTTTATTTCTGTCCACATTAACACGATAACTGGCCTTTAATTAACAAGGATATTGATACTACAGTAACTAATATATCAGAATAGGTATGACATTTTAATATTAGAAAAACATCTTGATCACGGTTACATGTGTCGGAAGTGTGTATATGTGTGTACAAGTATGTATATATGTGTACACGTGTGTATGTGTGTGTAAAAGTATGTATATGTGTGCATGTGTGTACAAGTATGTATGTGTGTGTGTATATATGTGTACAAGTATGTATATGCATGTGCAAGTGTGTATGTGTGTGCACAGGTGTGTATATATGTGTACAAGTGTGTATATGTGTGTACAAGTGTGCATGGGTGTGTAAAAGTGTGTATATGTATGTACAAGTGTGTATATGTGTGTACAAGTGTGTATATTTCCATTGGGGATGGAGAAACACCATTGTTAAAGATAGTTAGAGCTGGATAACAGGGATTGTCTTATTCTCCTGGGACTGACCAAAAATGATTTAATTTAATTATTGATATCTTTTGTGGTTGTATGCTGGCTTTGGCAGTTCAACAATGGTGTGTGTGTGTGTGGGAGGGGGATTGTACATGGTAAAGATTTAAAATATTTGATGACATTTTGTGGGGTTTGTAGCCACATTGTTAGAGTTTTAAGTGAATTTAAGGAAATTATGCAAAATGTTTTCATTTCATAAAGTGAATTTTAATCAAATACAGCAACAATTGTTAAGAGTTTTGCTGCAGTAGATGCAGTAGACTTCCTCCACCGGTCATTTTGAACAAATTTGTGATCTCTTTAAAACTTCATTTCTTCTGATCAAAACACAATATCACAGTAATTTCTCCGCAGTTCTGTATGTCTTTGTCTCCTTTATCATGCATGATTTCTTTCTGAAATTGTAGCTGTATTATTGTTGGCAATACAGCATTCATTAATTTGAGATGTGGAAGATGACAACAATTTTGACAGAAGTCAGTTGATAAATTTGAGTGGGTGTTGATTAATTTGTTTGCTTTCAAAAGATGTGCTGCGGAATTATTAAGGACATGTACATACTTACAATTACAGTTTTTTACTCTTACATTTTGGTTAAATGATGTTGTTTTTAAGCATATTTATGATGGCATATATACATGGCTTTATATGAATCGGCTTAATCTTGTGTATGTTTCATTATGTGGAATTAAGCAGAGCACGTAATATTCACTGCAGCATTCAGTGGAGCTTACCATAGCAATAACATGCACAGTATCCTGTACTCCAGGTCTTATACATGAATATGCTTAATACTGTAACTATGTGATCAAAGTTTATTGTTTGAGCTTAGTCATTAATGTGAAAACCATGTAAATATCTGATTAAGAATGTTTCTGAGCTCAATTCTTGATCATTGCAACAAGAATATTTGCCATCAGATTGAAGTAAGGGATTTTGAGCTTATGCGAGGCTAGCCCAAAATCCTGATTTTCGTTTGGATTTCGCTCAGCTTAATCGGAATGAATTTATGATACATAATAACATTGGCTTGGGAAATAATACTGAATATCTCCGATGGAAAGATAACTCCATTCTTATTGGTTAGAACTTTAGAATATAGTCTGACACTTGCTAATTAGGCTTAATATTCCATGTGGGATCTGTCCCACAGTATAGCCAAATTGGAGTATACTACTTGCAACTGATAGCTCGTTTGGGCTACAACTTGCGTTAAAAAACTACAGCTTTAATACTAAAATAGCCTGAATGTCCAATTGGCATATGTACCGCAATTAAATATTCGTTTGAAACAACATTAAATACTGTAATTATTTCAAAATTTTGCCCTTTAATATTAGTGAAATAATTTTTGATAATTCAATCAGCTTCTTGGGCTCCGGATCTAGCATACATATCAGACGTGAAAGTCAATGTGTTGTGAACACTCGATACTTCCAATGGAACTTACAGTCCCTAAACGACAGCGATGGTGAATTTTCACAATATTTTCCACCATAATTTCCAAAAATTAAAGGGTATTTTCCAAAAATTTGAGATTTTCCGATTAGGAACAAGTTGGACGTTGATAGAAAGTTAATTTTTTGCTTGTAGGCCTAAGTGTGAATTTATTCTGGTCTTGTTACCCCGCCCCCACCCCACCCTCACCCTCACCCACCCCACCCCACCCCACCCACCATCCAAAGATCGAAATAAATTTGGGTACTAAGGTTCAATACTAGGCTAAAGGCAGTTTTTCAATATTTGAAAAGGCACTTTTTTAACTTTTAGCAAAAAAATAAAAACATAATAATGATAATAACAATAACAATAAATACAACAACAACAACAAGAGGTGTGGTAGGGTGAGTCCCTGAGTTCTACCGTCTTTGGATGCTAGTGCAAAATGCCTCTATGGCAGTGTGGTGGGTCACCAGGCCGGCGAGCAGTTTTCTTAATTTCCGTATTTGCAATGGCGAAAATACGGCATCAATTTTTATTACATGTCTGCAAGTAAGTGGAGAGGAGAAGGAGGGGAGGGAGGGAGGGGGGTGGTGGTGGTGCTGAATCACTCCTGCTTAAGATAGCACTGACCTGCTAATGTGTAATTCCTAACAACCCCAGCCTACTCAAATTAACAAAGCTATTAACAAAAACAGGCTTATACCCACCCCAAAATATATGTGGAGCTACTATGTAATTGATGTTCTCAATGTTATCATGGAAACATCTGTGAGTGCATAACAAGATGCTCATAAAGGTTGTAAATTAATGCAAATTTATTCCTTAAAATAAACACAATCCTGGATTTTTCTCAAAAAAATCACTTTTGCCTGCGGGGATTCTTGCTTTTACAGAGTAAAAAGCTGTTTGTTGCCTCAGTTTTGTCTGATATGGACAGAAGGATCCTCAGTTTTGTCTGATATGGACAGAAGGAACCTCAGTTTTGTCTGATATGGACAGAAGGATCCTCAGTTTTGTCTGATATGGATAGAAGATTTCTCAGTTTGGTCTGATATGGATAGAAGGATCCTCAGTTTTGTCTGATATGGACAAGGATCCTCAAGTTTTGTCTGATATGGACAGAAGGAACCTCAGTTTTGTTTGATATGGACAGAAGGATCCTCAGTTTGTCTGATATGGATAGAAGGATCCTCAGTTTTGTCTGATATGGACAGAAGGAACCTCAGTTTTGTCTGATATGGACAGAAGAATCCTCAGTTTGGTCTGATATGGATAGAAGGATCCTCAGTTTTGTCTGATATGGACAGAAGGATCCTCAGTTTTGTCTGATATGGATGCAAAGATCCTTAGTTTTGTCTGATATGGACAGAAGGATCCTCACTTTTGTCTGATATGGACAGAAGGATCCTCAGTTTGTCTGATATGGACATAAGGATCCTCAGTTTTGTCTGATATGGATGCAAGGATCCTCAGTTTTGTCTGATATGGATAGAAGGATTCTCAGTTTGTCTGATATGGACAGAAGGATCCTCAGTTTTGTCTGATATGGATGCAAGGATCCTCAGTTTTGTCTGATATGGACAGAAGGAACCTCAGTTTGTCTGATATGGACACAAGGATCCTTAGTTTTGTCTGATATGGACACAAGGATCATCCAATGAAGGTTATGAAATGGAGACCTTTCATGTCTTGAAACGATAAATAGAAATCAAAGTATAAAAAGTGTTCATTTTCTTCCCTGGTTTTATTTGAGAGGCTCCCCTGTAATCTCTAGGTTGATTTTGTTGAAGGTAGTGTAAGGATATGATTTGTTTTATGCCTTTCAGCTGTGCAGTGATGTATTCCTTGCTTTTCAACTATGTTTGTATAGGAATTTATATATGTTAGTATACATTAATTTTTGTTCCCACTTTGATTAGCTGAAAAATGGTCAATTTGAACATGATTTGGTGGATTTTGTTGCTTTTTGAAGATTTTTTGCAGATATTCAGATAAACTACAGTATACCACTGTACATATCACTATTTTTGGGGAATTTAATTGTGTATATTTCCTTTACTTTTTTTGCATTTTAATTGTCCCATTTTTAGGCCACTTGATGTGAACACAACATGTCGATCAAGTACATTTTCCTTTTTAGACCTCTGTTCCCTCTCAATGATCTTGAAGCACGTCGTAGAATGCACAACTCAGTGATCTTGAAGCACGTCGTAGAATACACAACTCAGTGATCTTGAAGAACGTTGTAGAATATACAACTCAATATTTTTTAATCTAAAATATCCATTAAAAGAAAATGTAATGCCATGTCAAATGAATCATATATATATACATATATATATATATGTATATATATATATATATATATATATATATATATGTATATATATATATATATATATATGTATATATATATATATGTATATATATATATATATATATATATATATATATATATATATATATATATATATATATATATATATATTATATTGCTTTTATCTTAGGGCACACTACCAGAATTGACTGATTTTGTGAAAAATCAAACATGATTATTCTTTCCTTGTTTCTATGACAATATGTCAAAGAATATCAATATTAAACAAATAGTAAACTCAACATTGAAAGCTTTGTCACAGAGATGCATGCATGGTCTGATGGTTAGCATTGAAATTGATCTGGATGTAACAGTAATGGGATTGCTCTGTAAAAGCTAACAGGAAATGAACAGGAAGTTTCTTATCAGGATAAATGGAAGTAAATAAGATTTATGAATCTGAAATGAAGGTATGAAGATGTACTTGTATGATTAATGTGAAAGACTTCTGCTTTTTAAAGGAAGCTGGAAGATGTATGGGTACTACTAATTAATTTGGAAGATTTATTCATCTCAAATGAAGTAAGAAGATGAATATTCATTTTATGTGAGTTGCAAGATGAATATCCATTTGGCATGCAATTGGACAATTTATATGCATCTCAAATGACGTTAGAGGATGAATATTCAGTTCAAATGAATTTAAAAGATGAGTACATCAAGGTGGTTTTTATATTGTGTAAAAAGAATAACCAACTTTCTGCTTTGAGTAGCATTCCTTCAGAATCATGTGCGAGGTTTTATTGCATGCAAGATACCAGAGCACAATACCATCACGATCTCACTCATAACATTATGCTTCTGAATCTGGAGATCTGACTTTCAAAATAAATATTAAACACATTTTGAGCAAGTGTGAATGACAGATCATTTATCTTAATGTGTTCATTTAACGAAGCAGGTTGATTGTACGTTGTGTTCACAGTAGTAATTGATGGAGAACTGTGTCAATATTGTGAGATGATTTTCAAGTGGTTGTGCAGATGATACGTGCGAAAATGCAAGTAGCTTGAGTGGCATGTCACAAACACTTCAGACATCAAACTCAAGAGATCAACTATAGTATGAGAGGTATTTCTTTCAAATTGACTGAAGTTTTTTCTTCTTAAAAATTAAAAGAAAAAGATAGCAAAAAAGATGTTAAGCAAGCATAGACATAACAATTAACAAAACCAGGAGGTTTTGGTAAATTTTAAATCTAAAATGTTAATTAATACTTCATCTTACTTGTCTATAGCTCCACTTTGTGTTGGAATGAGAACAGTGCATTTTTCAATTTAAAGTAAGTCAAAATGCAACAGCTAGGGCTTTAGTGAAAGTCAAATCCAGTAACCTTGTAATAGTGGTAGAGTAGATAAATCCAAGTAACCTTGTAATAGTGGCACAAGTAGCTGAATCCAAGTAACCTTGTAATAGTGGCACAAGTAGATAAATCCAAGTAACCTTGTAATATTGGCACGAGTAGATAAATCCAAGTAACCTTGTAATAGTGGCACGAGTAGATAAATCCAAGTAACCTTGTAATAGTGGCACAAGTAGGTTAATCCAAGTACCATTGTAATAGTGGCACAAGTAGCTAAATCCAAGTAACCTTGTAATAGTGGCACGAGTAGATAAATATAAGTAATCTTGTAATAGTGGCATGAGTAGATAAATCCAAGTAACCTTGTAATAGTGGCACAAGTAGATAAATCCAAGAAACCTTGTAATAGTGGCACAAGTAGATAAATCCAAGTAACCTTGTAATAGTGGCACAAGTAGATAAATCCAAGTAACCTTGTAATAGTGGCACAAGTAGATAAATCCAAGAAACCTTGTAATAGTGGCACGAGTAGATAAATCCAAGTAGCCTTGTAATAGTGGCACGAGTAGATAAATCCAAGTAGCCTTGTAATAGTGGCACAAGTAGATAAATCCAAGTAACCTTGTAATAGTGGCACAAGTAGATAAATCCAAGAAACCTCGTAATTGTGGCACGAGTAGATAAATCCAAGTAACCTTGTAATAGTGGCACAAGTAGATAAATCCAAGTAACATTGTAATAGTGGACGAGTAGATGAATCCAAGAAACCTTGTTATAGTGGCACGAGCAGATAAATCCAAGTAACATAGTGGCACGAGTAGATGAATCCAAGTAAGCTTGTAATAGTGGCACAAGAAGATAAATCCAAGTAACCTTGTGATAGTGGCACGAGTAGATACATCCAAGTAACCTTGTAATAGTGGCACAAGTAGATAAATCCAAGAAACCTTGTAATAGTGGCACGAGTAGATAAATCCAAGTTACCTTGTAATAGTGGCACAAGTAGATAAATCCAAGTAACATTGTAATAGTGGCACCAGTAGATAAATCCAAGAAACCTTGTAATAGTGGCGCGAGTAGATGAATCTGGAAAAGAGGCCCTCATCTTTGTTTGAAAATTAACAAAGCTGTTTATAAACATTCACACTCTGCAGGTAAAACATAGTTTTTGCCTTAATATTTGAGATCCTTTTAATTTCAATTTAATCTCTGGTACTACTGTAGATAACCTTTCCTGATGATGAAAAAACAAGAGAGCCCACAGAGCCAACATCAAAGCTCTGTCAAATAACATATCTCCTTTTCATATTCCACACTCAGACCTCCGTCTCTTCATCTACAACTACATCAACAAAACCTGGCAAAACTCCTGGAATCATAAAACCAGTAATAAACTTCACACCATCAAACCCAAAGTCGGAACCAACACCCCTCTGCACAGTCGCAACCACAGGGAAGACATCTCTTACTCACTCCCATCTCTTATCCGGCTCCCCCGCCACTCTCTGCCCCACTTGCAACATCGGTCTCTCCATCAAGCCTATTTTCTTAACCTGTCTCCTATACCAGAACTCCAGATCTCTTCTCTCCTCACTCTCATCAATCTCGCACCTATTCGAAAACTATTCTTCCTCAAACATCATCAACTTCCTCCGCAACAACAACCTCTTCCACCACATATGATCCCCTCCCTTTCTACACCTAACCTTACACACCTTTTTTCGACTAAAATTTTCTCCCACATTCAGCCTTTCCCCTTTATCTCCCTTACAAACCTTCCATCTCCTCACTATCCTTACTCTTACACTGTAATTTATTAACACCCTTTTGGCACATTTGACTCTGACTGTCGCGGTGCCGTTAAACATCAACAAACCAATCCAAACCATGAAAAGAAAACTTACCTGAAAATAAAGAAAAGGAAATTTAGAATAAAGAATTTTGAATCTTCTTCGTAAATTGACTATATTACTCCTTCACCACTACAGTACCTGTACTCATTTTCCTCACATGTCTGTTAATTATTTGACATTCTGAGAATGGGCATTTGATATGGTGAAATCATTTAGCCTCTCTGGAACTATTTCATCTTGGCTGAAAAGGTTTTTATGTCCCCCTCCCCCATCTTGAAACATTTGCCACCTTTTGTTTAGATGGCTAACAGTAGCGTTGCTGAAGTTTATAACAAGTGATTGAAAATAATAGGTATGCATGCAGAACATATTAAACTTTATGTTTCAATTACATTAGTTACAAATCAAGAGGCAAAAATCCATTTAAAATACAAATACGAATACTGTACTGAGCATGCTTAATCATTTGTTCTTTTCATGAATAATTGTTCTCTTAATGTGTAAGGTTAAAGTGACCCAAATGATATTTTGGAGTAAAAAGTGATTATTTGCTGTCATTATACAGTTTACACATTAAACAGAATAGAAAAATGGATGTTTGATGCACAAAGGTGACAGCTGCACTAAGAATGATATTTTTGAGCAAGTGTTGTAGTATTTTGCTCTCAATGTATTTTGAGCATCTTTATATACCTTGAGTTTCTCTGCTTCTCATCTGACAGGAAGAGGACAGCAAGGAGGATGAGGACATGAGGCGGTTAGAGGAGGAGCTGTCACTCGATGATGAATTCATACGGCAGTATCGGGAAGAAAGGATGAAGGAAATGTTGAAAAGGTTACATGAAAACTGGTGAGTTGCATCATGGACATATCTCAATGAACTTTATAGCCTAGTGTCATTATGCAGTACAGTACTTTTGGTTTGATTTATATTTGTGTTTATTTTGAAGAAAAAAATGTACATGTTAAAAGGATGAGTTTGGTGGTGAGGCAATCAGGAACTTTTTATTTAGATAACAATTACCTGTCCATATAGAGGATGAAATGATAAACAGAACTAGCCTTAAAGAAATTACTGAATTAGCCTCTTTAGCAGAGGCGGTGGAAGATGTTTGAATAGAGAGGGGAGGGGGGGGGACGGGATCTGAGGGGTACTTTCCAACTCGTATTTTCAAAGCATGTAGCAAAGCAGTATAGCTTGATAGGGTGAACCATCCACCTCCTCTCTTCCAACCTCATTCTACCCCTCCCTTCCTCCCTCTCCCTCTCACCCCCTCCCGTTCACCCTCCCTTCTATTCCCTCCCTTTCACCCCTCCCTTCCACCCTCCCTTCTATTTCCTCCCTTTCACCCCCTTCCTTCCACCCTCCCTTCTATTCCCTCCCTTTCACCCCTTCCCTTTCACCCCCTCCATTCCACCCCTCCATTCCATCCCTCCCTTCTCCCCCTCCCATCCCCCTCCTATCTGCCCCTCCCTTCTGCCCTTCCTTCCACCCCTTCCGCGCCTCCTTTCCACCCCTCCCTTTCTCCCCTCCCTTCCGCCCCTCCCTTCCGCCCCTCCCTTCTACCCCTCCCTTCTGCTCCTCCCTTCCGCCCCTTCCGCCCCTCCTTTCTGCCCCTCCCTTTCTCCCCATCAATCCGCCCCTCCTATCTGCCCCTCCCTTCTGCCCCTCCCTTCCGCCCCTTCCGCCCCTCCTTTCCGCCCCTCCCTTTCTCCCCTCCCTTCTGCCCCCTCCCTTCTGCCCCTACCTACAGCCCCCTCCCTCCCGCTCCCTCCCTCTTGCCCTCTCTCTCCCGCCCCTCCCTCTTGCACTTGAAATGTAATTAATATTTTATATGAAAATGAATTTATGGGAGGCAGAATAAATATACATTTTTGAAATTTCTCCCATTGACTTAACACGTACAAAAAAGTGAGTAATAAGTCTTGACTTAAAAAAATGTTTTGCGTCTGTCCAGGTTTGACGACCCCCTCATGGACTATAGTGGGTAGGGATTTGACCTTGACACCCAAATAAGGGTCTTAGAACTATGCCCAGAAAACAGCTGCAGTTGGAATGGAATTAATATTTCATATAAAAATGAATTTATGGGAGAAAGATATTTTTTTTGGTGAAAATTTCTCCCATTGACATGATTGACTTAACACGTACAAAAAAAGCGAGTAAAAAAACTATGCCCAGAAAACAGCTGCACTTGGAATGGAATTAATATTTTATATAAAAATGAATTTATGGGAGAAAGATTTTTTTTTGGTGAAATTTTCTCTTATTGACATAATTGACTTAACACGTACAAAAAAAGCGAGTAAAAACATTATTTTATATGAAAAATTAAATATATTTCAACTGCAAGCTGTTTTTTGGTTCGCATGCGAAGCATTTATGCGAACCTATGTAATGGCGATTACGTCCGTCCGGCGGCCGACCGGCCGTCCACAGATTTTTCCTGAGATTTCCTCAGAAAAGTTTTTTGAGAATTCCTCAGAATTTCTTTATAAAATGTTAAAGTTTTTCAGAGGTACTCAAGGTAGGATTAAAGACTAGCTCCAAAGTCTACAATACATTTGATATTTTCTTAAAAAATAACTGTAAAATAATATAATTTTCCAATATTCTTCAGAGATCCTCAAGTCTCTCTTGTAGCACTTGAGATTTGAAATCCTTAGAATTCTTTAAAATATTGGACAACAAACAGTTATATCAGGCATGATTTTTTAAACTCCACCTTTATTATTGTGCTCATTTGCATAAAGTTACTACAGTATATAACTGACCAGACTTTTTAATTTAGCTTGCTTAGTCAGGGAGTGTGACAGGATGTGATTGCATATAAACATAGGGAGGGATGCCATGTGGGACATGGATGGGAGCCATGAGGGACATATGATATGATATTTACCATGTTGTATACACCAAGGGCTATATCAGGCATAATCATTTGACTCCACCTTTTTTTCTTATTCAACAACTCATTTGCATAAGTTATTATATGAACTGACACTTTAATACTTAGTATGCTCAATCAGGGACTGTGATAGCTGGGATGAGACTTCTTATGGAGCTTATGGGACGTCATGTGAGACATAGGGTGGGATGACATGTGGGATGCCATGTGGGACATGGGGTGGGATACCATATGGGACATGAGGTGGGATGCCATGTGGAACATGGGGTGGGATGCCATGTGGAACAGGGTGGAATGCCACGTAGGATATGTGGTGGAATGTCATGCAGGACATAGGGTGGATTGCCATGGGATGGAATGTCATGTGGGACATGGAATGTCATGTGGGACATGGCGTCCCACCCCATTTCAACAAGTCATTTGCATATAAATTATTATATGAACTGACACTTTTAATACATAGTATGCTCAATATGCTTAGTGTGTCATGGCAACAGCATCTCCCTAACAGCCAACTTTATGGAAACTTACAGCCTATTTCTGAAGTCATCCAGGCAAGGCGCCTTAAATTTGCTGGCCACTGTTGGAGGAGCAGAGATGAAGTCATACATCAGACACTTCTCTGGGACCCAAAACATGGAAAAAGAAGTCGTGGTAGGCCAGCACTAACCTACATTGATGTTCTTGAGAAGGACACTGGAATTGAAAGAGATGTCCTGCCAGGTGCCATGGATGATCGCAAGCAGTGGAGAATCTTTGTCGGCAATGCCCGAGTTCGCTCGATATGATGATGATGATGCTCAATTAGTGACTGTGATAGCTAAGATGAGACTTCTTATGGAGCCTATGGGATGTCATGTGGGACATGGAAGTGGGATGCCATGTGGGACATGGGGTGGGATGCCATGTGGAACAGGGTAGAATGCCATGTGGGACATGGTGGGATGCCACGAGTAACACAGAGTGTGACATAGGTTGTGATGCCATATGTGACATAAGGTAGGATGTTATGTGTCACATAAGGTAGGATGCCATGTGTGACATAGGGTAGGAGGCTATGTGGGACATAGGGTGGGAGGCCATGGGAACATGGGATGTGATGCCATGTGGTATATAAAGTAGGATGTCATTGGGACATTGGGAGGGATACCATGTGGAACATATGGTGGGATGCCATGTGGGACATCAGGTGGGAAGCCACTGATGCAGGACACAGGGAGGGATGCCATGTGGGACATAGGGAGGGATATCATGTGGTACATATGGTTGGATTAATATGGGACACACATGTAGGATGGGATCTATGTGGGTCATAGCATGGGATGCCATGTGGGACATATGGTGGAATGCCATGTGGGACATGGGATGTCATGTGGGACATGGGTTGGGACGCCATGTGGGAGATATGGTGGAATGCCATGTGGGACATGGGGTGGGATGCCATGTGGTTCATAGGATGGGATGCCCTGTGGGACATATGATGGAATGCCATGTGGGACATGGGATGTCATGTGGGACATGGGTTGGGATGCCATATGGGAGATATGGTGGATTGCCATGTGGGACATGTGATGGGATGCTGTGTGGGACATGGGGTAGGATGCCATGTGGGACATGGGGTGGGATGCCATGTGGGACATGGGGTGGGATGCCATGTGGGTCATAGGATGGGATGTCCTGTGGGACATATGATGGAATGCCATGTGGGACATGGGATGTCATGTGGGACATGGGGTTGGATGCCATGTCGGAGATATGGTGGAATGCCATGTGGGACATGATATGGGATGTCGTGTGGGACATGGGGTAGGATGCCTTGTGGGACATGGAGTGGGATGCCATGTGGGACATGGGGTGGGATGCCATGTGGGACATGGGGTGGGATGCCATTTGGGACATGGGGTGGGATGCCCTGTGGGACATATGATGGAATGCCATATGGGGCATGGGATGTTATGTGGGACATGGGGTGGGATGCCATGTGGGGGATATGGTGGAATGCCATGTGGGACATGGGATGGGATGTCGTGTGGGACATGGGGTAGGATGCCATGTGGGACATGGATGGGATGCCATGTGGGACATGGGGTGGGATGCCATGTGGGACATGGGGTGGGATGCCATGTGGGACATGGGGTGGGATGCCATGTGACTTGGGATGTCATGTGCGACATGGGGTGGGATGCCATGTGAGGGATATTGTGGAATACCATGTGGGACATGGGGTGGGATGTCATGTGGGACATGGGATGGGATGCCATGTGGGACATGGGGTGGGATGTCATGTGGGACATGGGGTGGGATGCCATGTGGGACATGGGGTGGGATGCCATGTGGGACATGGGGTGGGATGCCATTTGGGACATGGGGTGGGATGCCCTGTGGGACATGTGATGGAATGCCATATGGGGCATGGGATGTCATGTGGGACATGGGGTGGGATGCCATGTGGGGGATATGGTGGAATGCCATGTGGGACATGGGATGGGATGCCATGTGGGACATGGGGTGGGATGCCATGTGGGACATGGGGTGGGATGCCATGTGGGACATGGGGTGGGATGCCATGTTGGACATGGGGTGGGATGCCATGTGGGACATAGGATGCCATGGGGTGGAGTGCCATGTGGGACATGGGGTGGGATGCCATGTGGGACATGGGGTGGGATGCCATGTGGGACATGGGGTGGGATGCCCTGTGGGACATAGGATGCCATGGGGTGGAGTGCCATGTGGGACATGGGGTGGGATGCCATGTTGGACATGGGGTGGGATGCCATGTGGGACATAGGATGCCATGTGGGACTTAAGTGTGAGATGCCATTTTTATAATTGGCTGGATCATATGATATGGGTGTCAATTTGCATGGGCATGCGAACCATGACGGTATTTACCGTTCTAGTTTGGGTATACTTCTAAGTCTTGCTGGCTGTCGGGATCAAATACCTACCCACTAGCTCGTGAGAGGCGCAGACGAAAAATGCAACACATTTTGTAAGTCAGGTTTAAGTTTCTTTTTTAACTTACTGATCTTACGGATGTAACTTTGTGTAAGCGCTGTGACCCCGTCTCAACTGCCTGACATTGTAACGTGGAAATGCAACTACATACTACACTAAACATGCACTGGCAGACTGGTAACCCACACACCGATCGGGCACAGATTATCAAAAATGTCTTTATACTATTTAAAGTTTACTTCCAATGTCCATGGAGATGTTCGTGAGAACTTAATAAAACACTTAAACAACGATTAGGTGAGCAGCTGTTGAAAAATCAAGTGAAACCACTCATTTATTTCCGAAATATCCTGAAAACGCACCGTAACTTCTTGATTTGTGCCGGTAAAAATGTCATTAGAGGCCGTATTTACATGTTTATTCAAAAAAAAAAATTCCACACGGATTGCAAAAAGCTTGTACTAACGGCAATCAACTGTCTCCATTGACTCTGTACAAGGCGCAACTCTCAAGAAGTGATGCATGATGGGCTGTACATAGCCATTTTCTTAATAGATATGCATATGATTCCTGATACAGAAAAAACACTGTGATTCCCGTTCGGGACATTAAACTGGAGTGGTTTAGGAGATATCAAATTTTAACCAGAAGTCTTTTAATTTGATTGACTTCTTTGAAAATGGCTTAAACATTTTGAAGTAGCAACATTTTTGAAATGAGAAGGATTTTGTAATGTTTCATTGTATATTGTCTTTGGTAGTAGTCAGTTTGATTTGATGCTAGCATGTACTGTAAGTTGCTGGTTATGTGATTTATTCACCCTCACAGCAATTTTTTTTCATGTTTTGGTGCTATATCCTTTTATTGTGTAAATATTAACTTCAGAAATATTTCATCATGATTAAAAACAAACCTGGCATTTCCAATGGTAGGTCAGAGGAGTTTCCGTCAAGCTGTGCTTAAGGAAGTTCATGCAATGTTTACGTTGGCTTGTATTCACAAAGAAAAGGAAAAGGTATTTTTTCCCTGGTGTCGCTAGAATGTGAGTTTAGTTCCCTGTTGTGTATCATTTTCTGTGAAATAATGTTGTATGTAATAAGAAGACATTGGTATGAAGAGTGTTAGAACATAATGGGTAAATATTTGTCCATGTAGACATACTGAATGGAGTTATATGAAGGACAAAGACCTGAGAAGGACAAAGACTTGGGAAGGACAAAGACCTGGGAAGGACAAAGACCTGGGAAGGACAAAGACCTGAGAAGGACAAAGACCTGGGAAGGACAAAGACCTGGGAAGGACAAAGACCTGAAAAGGACAAAGACCTGGGAAGCACAAAGACCTGAGAAGGACAAAGACTTGGGAAGGACAAAGACCTGGGAAGGACAAAGACCTGGGAAGGACAAAGACCTGGGAAGGACAAAGACCTGGGATGGACAAAGACCTGGGAAGGACAAAGACCTGGAAAGGACAAAGACCTGGGAAGGACAAAGACCTGGGAAGGACAAAGACCTGGGAAGGACAAAGACCTGGGAAGGACAAAGACCTGGGAAGGACAAAGACCTGGGAAGGACAAAGACCTGGGAAGGACAAAGACCTGGGAAGGACAAAGACCTGGGAAGGAAAAAGATCTGGGGAAGGACAAAGACCTGGGAAGGACAAAGATTCGGAGAGGACAAAGACCTGGGAAGGACAAAGACCTGGGAAGGACAAAGACCTGGGAAGGACAAAGACCTGGGAAGGACAAAGACCTGGGAAGGACAAAGACCTGGGAAGGAAAAAGACCTGGGAAGGACAAAGACCTGGGAAGGACAAAGATTCGGGAAGGACAAAGACCTGGGAAGGACAAAGACCTGGGAAGGACAAAGACCCGGCCCGGGAAGGACAAAGGCCCGGGAAGGACAAAGGCCCGGGAAGGACAAAGGCCCGGGAAGGACAAAGGCCCGGGAAGGACAAAGGCCCGGGAAGGACAAAGGCCCGGGAAGGACAAAGGCCCGGGAAGGACAAAGGCCCGGGAAGGACAAAGGCCCGGAAGGACAAAGGCCCGGGAAGGACAAAGATCCTGGAAGGACAAAGATTCGGGAAGGACAAAGACCTGGGAAGGACAAAGACCCGGCCCGGTAAGGACAAAGACCTGGGAAGGACAAAGGCCCGGGAAGGACAAAGGCCCGGGAAGGACAAAGGCCCGGGAAGGACAAAGGCCCGGGAAGGACAAAGGCCCGGGAAGGACAAAGGCCCGGGAAGGACAAAGGCCCGGGAAGGACAAAGGCCCGGGAAGGACAAAGGCCCGGGAAGGACAAAGGCCCGGGAAGGACAAAGGCCCGGGAAGGACAAAGATCCTGGAAGGACAAAGACCCGGAGAGGACAAAGACCCGGGAAAGGACAAAGACCCGGGGAAGGACAAAGACCCGGGGAAGGACAAAGACCCGGGAAAGGACAAAGACCCGGGGAAGGACAAAGACCCGGGGAAGGACAAAGACCCGGGGAAGGACAAAGACCCGGGGAAGGACAAAGACCCGGGGAAGGACAAAGATCCGGGGAAGGACAAAGACCTGGGAAGGACAAAGACCTGGGAAGGACAAAGACCTGGGAAGGACAAAGACCTGGGAAGGACAAAGACCTGGGAAGGACAAAGACCTGGGAAGGACAAAGACCTGGGAAGGAACTACTTTAATACAAGTTCAAAAGATGCAGGTGCTTGAAAATGACCAGTCTACTGTATACCATTGATTCATTGTATTGATAAATCAATATTGACTTTTCGACAACTTTTGAATGTTTTTTTACATTTTCTTTCAGTGGTAAATCAAAGTTACTTCACCAGACCTGTGGACAGAAAATCACATTTACTTTACTTTAACAAACAACATGTACTGTACCTCCATTTCAGCCATGGAATTTGAAACAAATATTTTAGTATGAATAGACAGACAAAGTCTTTTTGAGGAATAGGCAAAGTCACTTGTATGAGTCATTTATATTCAAAATTGTCAGTGGTAACTTGAATATCTTCATTATTTCAAATTGGAAGGACATTTCGGATGAATTCTTCATGATTCTAATTGTCATATAGTATGCTCTATCATGAATCCTTGGTCCTTGGGGTGACCTTATATAAAGTCAAGCCAAGGAAACATGATAGAACATACTACCATGAATCCTTGGAGTGACCTTATATAGTATGCTTTATCATGAATCCTTGGGGTGACCTTATATAGTATGCTCTATCATGAATCCTTGGGATGACGTTATATAGTGTGCTCTATCATGAATCCTTGGGATGACGTTATATAGTGTGCTCTATCATGAATCCTTGGAGTGACCTTATATGGTATGCTCTATCATGAATCCTTGGGATGACCTTATATAGTATGCTCTATCATGAATCCTTGTGATGACCTTATATAGTATGCTCTATCATGAATCCTTGGGATGACCTTATATAGTATGCTCTATCATGAATCCTTGGGATGACCTTATATGGTATGCTCTATCATGAATCCTTGGAGTTACCTTATATAGTATGCTCTATCATGAATCCTTGGGATGACCTTATATAGTATGCTCTATCATAAATTCTTGGGGTGACCTTATATAGTATGCTCTATCATGAATCCTTGGGGTGACCTTATATAGTGTGCTCTATCATGAATCCTTGGGGTGACCTTATATAGTATGCTCTATCATGAATCCTTGGGATGACCTTATATAGTATGCTCTATCATGAATCCTTGGAGTGACCTTATATAGTATGCTCTATCATGAATCCTTGGGATGACCTTATATAGTATGCTCTATCATGAATCCTTGGGGTGACCTTATATGGTATGCTCTATCATGAATCCTTGGGGTGACCTTATATAGTATGCTCTATCATGAATCCTTGGGATGACCTTATATGGTATGCTCTATCATGAATCCTTGGGATGACCTTATATAGTATGCTCTATCATGAATCCTTGGGATGACCTTATATAGTATGCTCTATCATGAATCCTTGGGATGACCTTATATAGTATGCTCTATCATGAATCCTTGGGATGACCTTATATGGTATGCTCTATCATGAATCCTTGGGATGACCTTATATAGTATGCTCTATCATGAATCCTTGGGATGACCTTATATGGTATGCTCTATCATGAATCCTTGGGATGACCTTATATAGTATGCTCTATCATGAATCCTTGGGATGACCTTATATAGTATGCTCTATCATGAATCCTTGGGATGACCTTATATAGTATGCTCTATCATGAATCCTTGGGGTGACCTTATATGGTATGCTCTATCATGAATCCTTGGGATGACCTTATATGGTATGCTCTATCATGAATCCTTGGGATGACCTTATATAGTATGCTCTATCATGAATCCTTGGGATGACCTTATATAGTATGCTCTATCATGAATCCTTGGGATGACCTTATATAGTATGCTCTATCATGAATCCTTGGAGTTACCTTATATAGTATGCTCTATCATGAATCCTTGGGGTGACCTTATACAGTATGCTCTATCATAAATCCTTGGGGTGACCTTATATGGTATGCTCTATCATGAATCCTTGGGATGACCTTATATAGTATGCTCTATCATGAATCCTTGGGGTGACCTTATACAGTATGCTCTATCATGAATCCTTGGGGTGACCTTATATGGTATGCTCTATCATGAATCCTTGGGATGACCTTATATAGTATGCTCTATCATGAATCCTTGGAGTTACCTTATATAGTATGCTCTATCATGAATCCTTGGGATGACCTTATATAGTATGCTCTATCATGAATCCTTGGAGTTACCTTATATAGTATGCTCTATCATGAATCTTTGGGATGACCATATATGGTATGCTCTATCATGAATCCTTGGGATGACCTTATATGGTATGCTCTATCATGAATCCTTGGGATGACGTTATATAGTGTGCTTTATCATGAATCCTTGGGGTGACCTTATACAGTATGCTCTATCATAAATCCTTGGGGTGACCTTATATGGTATGCTCTATCATAAATCCTTGGGATGACCTTATAGAGTATGCTCTATCATAAATCCTTGGGATGACGTTATATAGTGTGCTCTATCATGAATCCTTGGGGTGACCTTATACAGTATGCTCTATCATAAATCCTTGGGGTGACCTTATATAGTGTGCTCTATCATGAATCCTTGGGGTGACCTTATACAGTATGCTCTATCATAAATCCTTGGGGTGACTTTATATGGTATGCTCTATCATGAATCCTTGGGGTGACCTTATACAGTATGCTCTATCATAAATCCTTGGGGTGACCTTATATGGTATGCTCTATCATAAATCCTTGGGATGACCTTATATAGTATGCTCTATCATAAATCCTTGGGATGACGTTATATAGTGTGCTCTATCATGAATCCTTGGGGTGACCTTATACAGTATGCTCTATCATAAATCCTTGGGGTGACCTTATATAGTGTGCTCTATCATGAATCCTTGGGGTGACCTTATACAGTATGCTCTATCATAAATCCTTGGGGTGACTTTATATGGTATGCTCTATCATGAATCCTTGGGGTGACCTTATATAAAGTCAAGCCAAGGAAACATGATAGAACATACTACCATGAATCCTTGGAGTGACCTTATATAGTATGCTTTATCATGAATCCTTGGGGTGACCTTATATAGTATGCTCTATCATGAATCCTTGGGATGACGTTATATAGTGTGCTCTATCATAAATCCTTGGGATGACCTTATATAGTATGCTCTATCATGAATCCTTGGAGTGACCTTATATATTATGCTCTATCATGAATCCTTGGGATGACCTTATATAGTATGCTCTATTATGAATCCTTGGGATGACCTTATATGGTATGCTCTATCATGAATCCTTGGGGTAACCTTATATAGTATGCTCTATCATGAATCCTTGGGATGACGTTATATGGTATGCTCTATCATGAATCCTTGGGATGACGTTATATGGTATGCTCTATCATGAATCCTTGGGGTAACCTTATATAGTATGCTCTATCATGAATCCTTGGGGTGACCTTATATTGTATGCTCTATCATGAATCCTTGGGATGACGTTATATAGTATGCTCTATCATGAATCCTTGGGATGACGTTATATGGTATGCTCTATCATGAATCCTTGGGGTAACCTTATATAGTATGCTCTATCATGAATCCTTGGGGTGACCTTATATTGTATGCTCTATCATGAATCCTTGGGATGACCTTATATGGTATGCCCTATCATGAATCCTTGGGATGACCTTATATAGTATGCTCTATCATGAATCCTTGGAGTTACCTTATATGGTATGCTCTATCATGAATCCTTGGGGTGACCTTATATAGTGTGCTCTATCATGAATCCTTGGGGTGACCTTATATGGTATGCTCTATCATGAATCCTTGGGGTGACCTTATATAGTATGCTCTATCATGAATCCTTGAGTTCGCATTTGAACCCTTTGTGAGCTTCCATTTGGACCCTTTTTGAGCTCCCATTTGGGCCCTTTGTGAGCTCCCATTTGGACCCTCGGTGAGCTCTTATTTGAACCCTTTATGAGCTCCGATTTGGATCCTTTGTGAGTTCCAATTTAGACCTTTTTGTGTTCCCACTTGGACCTTTTGTGAGCTCCCATTTGGACCCTTTGTGGGTTTACATTTGGACCATTTTTGAGCTTTTATTTGAACTTTTTGTGAGCTCCAATTGAACCTGCCCATGGGCTTCCATTTAAACCCTTTGTGAGCTCCAATTTTGATTCTTTGTGAGCTTCCATTTGTATCTTGTGAGCTCCCATTTGAACCTTTTGTGAATTCCTATTTGGACTCTTTGTGAGCTTCTGTTTGTACTCTTTGTGATATTCCATTGGACCCTTTGTGAGCTCCAATTTGGACCCTTTATGAGCTCCCTTTTGGACTTTACATGAGCTCCCATTTGAGTCCTTTTTGAGCTCCAATTTGGACCCTTTGTGAGCTTCCATTTGAACCCTTTGTGAGCATCCATTTGGACCCTTTGTGAGGTCCCATTTGGACCTTTTGTGCGCTCCCATTTGCCCATTTGTGAACTCCCATTTGGACTCTTTGCGAGCTCCCATTTGGACTCTCTGTGAGGTCCCATTTGGACCCTTTGTGAGCTCCCATTTGAATCCTTTGTGAGTTCCAATTTGAACCCTTTGTGTGCTTCCACTTGGACCTTTTTTGACCTCCCATTTGGACTCTTTGTGAGCTTCCATTTGGATCCTTTGTGAGCTTTCATTGGGACCCTATGTGAACTCCCATTTGAAGCTTTTGTGAGCTCCCATTTTGACTTTTTGTGTGCTACTGTTTGGACCCTTTGTGAGCTTCAATTTGGACCCTTTGTGTGCTACTATTTGGACCCTTTGTGAGCTTTTAATTGGACCCTTTGTGAGCTCCCATTTGGACCCTTTTTGAGCTCCCATTTGGACCCTTTGTGAGTTTCCATTTAAATAATTTTTAAGCTCCCATATGGACTCTTTTGGAGCTCCCAATTGGGCCCTTTGTCATCTCCCATTTGAACTTTTTTGTGAGCTCCAATTTGGACCTTTTTGTGTGCTACTGTTGGACCCTTTGTGAGCTTCAATTTGGACCCTTTGTTTGCTACTATTTGGACCCTTTATGATCTTTTTTCTGGACCTTTTGTGAGCTCCCATTTGGACCCTTTGTGAGGTCTCATTTGGACCCTCTATGAGTTTCCATTTAAATCGAGAGAGAGAGAGAGTTGAACACACAATTACAATGACGGGGTCGTCGCCTGCGTATTCGGTTATGACAGTACAAATGCTATCACGAAACGCTTAATACGACCCGGACGAGAACACAGGTACGACGTACGGACAGACATAACATCGACTACCAAGTCAATGTCCACGGCCTTTGATAACCAGTTATGGTGCACTGGCGTGTCTACCCACCCCAGGATTGAACCCGGGGCCTCGTGGTTTGTAGACAGGTATGATAACCGCTACACCACAGTAGGTAGATCCATTTAAATCCTTTTTGAGCTCCCATTTATACCATTTGGAGCTCCCTTTTGGACTCCTTGTGAGCTCCCATCTGAACTCTTTGTGAGCTCCAATTTGGACCCTTTGTGATATCTTATTTGTGCCCTTTGTGAGTTCCCATTTAGATCCTTTTGGAGCTCCCATTTGGACTTTTTGTGAACTCCAAATTGGACCTTATGTGAGCTACAATTTGTACCCTTTGTGAGCTCACATTTGTATCCTTTGTGAGCTCACATTTGGACTGTTTGTAACCTTCCATTTGGACCCTTTGTGAGCTCCCATTTGAACCTTTTGTGTACTCTTGTTTGGACCCTTTGTGAGCTCCCATTTGGACCTTTTGTGTGCTACTGTTTAGAACTTTTGTTAACTCCAATTTGAACCCTTTGTGTGCTACTATTTGGACCCTTTGTGAGCTTACATTTGAACCCTATGTGAGCTCCCATTTGGACCCTTTGTGATTTCCCATTTGTACCCTTTGTGAGCTCCCATTTGCACCCTTTGTGGGCTTCCATATGGACCCTTTTTGGAGCTCCCATTTGTACCCTTTCTGAGCTTCCATTTAGACCCTTTGTGGGCTCCCATTTGGACCCTTTGTTAGCCCCTATTTGGACCTTTTGTAAGCTCCCATTATAACTTTTTGTGTGCTACCATTTGGACTCTTTGTGAGATCCATTTTGGACCCTTTGTGTGCTACTATTTAGACCCTTTGTGAGCTTCCATTTGGATTCTTTGTGAGCTCCCATTTGTACCCTTGTGAGCTCCCATTTGGACCCTTTGTGAGCTCCCATTTGGACCCTTTGTGAGTTCCCATTTAAATTCTATTTGATTCCCATATGGACTTTTTTTGAGTTCACATTTGAACCCTTTGTGAGCTCTAATTTGGAATCTTTTAAGCTCAAATTTGGACCCTTTGTGTGCTCCCATTTGAACCTTTTGTGAGCTCAAATTTGGACCTTTGTGAGCTCCCATTTGGACCTTTGTGAGCTCCCATTTGGACCTTTTGTGAGCTCTCATTTGGACCCTTTGTGAGCTCCCAATTGGACCCTTTGTGAGCTCCTATTTTGACACTTTGTGAGTTCCCATTTGGACCCTTTGTGAGCTCAAATTTGGACCTTTGTGAGCTCCCATTTGGACCCTTTGTGAGCTCTCATTTGGACCCTTTGTGAGCTCCCAATTGGACCCTTTGTGAGCTCCTATTTTGACACTTTGTGAGTTCCCATTTGGACCCTTTGTGAGCTCAAATTTGGACCCTTTGTGAGCTCAGATTTGTACCGTTTGTTTGATTTCATTTGGACCCTTTGTGTATTGTTCCCATTTGGACCCTTTGTGAGTTGTTCCCTTTTGTAGCTCCCATCTTGACCATTTGTGAGCTCCCTTTGAGATACTTTGTGAGCTCCCATTTGGACTCCCATTTGGACTCTTTGTGAGTTCCCATTTGGACCCTTTGTGAGTACCCATTTGGACCATTTGTGAACTCTCATTTGGACCCTTTGTGAGCTTCCATTTAGACACTGTGAGCTCCCATTTGGACTCCATTTGGACCCTTTGTGGGTTCCCATTTGAACCCTTTGTGAGCTCCAGTTTGATCCTTTTGTGAATTTCCATTTGGATCCTTTGTGAGCTCCCACTGGACCTTTTTGGAGCTTCCAATTGGACCCTTTGTGAGCTCCCATTTGAACCCTTTGTGAGCTCCAATTTGGACCCTTTGTGAGCTCCCATTTGGACAATTTGTGAGCTTTAATTTGGACTCTTTGTGAGCTCCCATTTGGACCCTTTCAGAATTGTTCCCAGTTGGACCCTTTGTGAGTTGTTCCCATTTGGACCCTTTTTGAGCTCCCTTTTGGAGCTCAGACATTTTGTGAACTCTCATTTGGACTCTCTTTGTGAGCTCCTATTTGAACCCTTTGTGAGCTCCCATTTAGACCCTTTTTGAGCTCCTGTTTGGACTCTTTGTGAGCTCCCATTTGGACTCTTTGTGAGCTCCCATTTGGACCCTTTGTGAGCTCCCACTTGGACCCTTTGTGAGCTCTCTTTTGAACCCTAAAGTTGTAAAAAGATGGAGTGTCTGCTCTTGTTTCAGAGGTACTCTGGTTGAGGTAATATTCATTCCTTGTCCAAGGTATCATATACTGTAAACAATGTTAAGTTTCTAAAATAAGAAGAAAAAGAAAAAAGGAATGAAGTTTTCATCAACAAATAGAAAATAAAATGCAATTTGTGAAAGTAGAATGTGGCTACGTGCAAATATATGGAGTATTGGTACAGTGTGTGTACAGGAATATTAAACAGCTAGCTTTATTTGCCTGAGGTTAGTAAGTTATTCCAGTTTCACTTTGTAACTTCCCACTTTCATGTGCTCAAACAAAGCTTGTTGAACTTTGATAGATGTTTTACAAAGTGTCGATCAGCAAGTTGATTTCAGCATGTACATGTAAAGGAAATATCTTCAACGTCATTTGGCGGCTGTTTCTATGAAATACATAGCAGCTGTTTCTATGATAGACCTAGAAGCAAGTTGGCAATAGCAATCGTATTTCTTGCATGTACGTCATAATGAAGTTTCAGTTTTAGATTCGCATCTTCAAACGTATTAAATGAGATGCACATGTTACTATGTGTGTACCATCATTATAGCTGAGATGAGACAGCACACCTGGGAGTCATTTCATTTATTTATTTGTTTCATCACAACATTCATAATTCATAATAACGCTATAACTATAGGAAAATACATAACAATACGAAAGTTGTGAAAGGAAGTGCTCTAAAAACCTTAACCTTACCTTAATTGATACCTTTATGAAAGCATCATTTTGAAATGATATCATTTTGAAATGATCTCGTATTTGGAACCTTACAAGCTTGTTGACCGAAAACGAGATTAAAGTGAACCGCTGAACTAATGCTAAAGCTAGCTCAAAGTAAGCAGGGGTATTTGCATTCAGCCCTCATTTTATTAAAATGGGTTTGCCCTATTAGTTTGCCCTATTAGTTTAAGTGATTTACAACTTAACGTTGCAGGGGAAATAGAGGGCACACTTTCAAAATGTTTTTGACAAGTTTTCTTGCCACTAATATGATTATAAAAATATCAGCTCCTTCCCTGGGGAAGCCTCCTGTTGATATGCAAGGTTGTCTTTGCTTCACAAAGACACCACATGGCGTTGCACCATCCATCATGAAGTCTTTACTAATTTATTTTCAATTCTAAATGATATCTCCCTGCTTTGATCAAAAGAGCTCAGCAGCAGAATCAAACCCATTTAAAAATTTTTGTTGAGAAGGAGAGGCTGGGGAAAGAAGGGGGGAGGGGGTTAGCTAGGTTAAAGGGAGAACCAAATTAGGTTATTTGGTTTTAACACACACAAATGTAATACAATGGTGCACCCTCACTTTTGAAGAAATGAACAGTGCGCCTGTGTGAATGGTTCAGACAAGAACAAAATAATCTTCCTGAAGGGCTGGAGCTAGAGGGGAGGGGATATCTGCAAGAGAGACATGAAGCTAGCCGACATATTACAGACAATTGTGAACCAGTTGCTTCTGACAGTGCAAAATGTAGATGTACACTTCAGACAGGTAGGCATCAAGAGAGTGGAGACAAAGAGAGCTGTGGAGGCAGAATAGGGATCAATGGAAAGCGAGAGCCAAGCCATCTCAACAAGTTTCACTGCCTACAGCCTTTAAATGCAGCAAATGCCACAAAGACTGCCATTCAAGGATTGGACTTTGCAGTCATATTGTAGCTGTTGCTGCTAAGCCACCAACCAAATGACCTAAACTGGGCATAGTCCGTTGTCTTAATCTCGAGACAGATGGAACCAATGGGGGGAATTGCAAAGATACATGGAAGAAACTAGTTACTGTACTGCAGTTCAATACCTTTTCCACATTTTAATCATTAATCTTGTATTTTTGTACATTCATCAAAGTTACTCCTTTTTATCATTTTCTTGCAGCCCAGTGTTTGGTACAGTGCAGCATCTCACCAAAGATACCTATGTCGAAGCAATAGACAAAGAGGAGAAACACATTAATGTTGTAATTCATGTATATGACCATGTGAGTATACTCTTCAAATTGTTTTAGTTTTCGTTGGATTTGACCAAAAAGCAACTGATTACTAAATATCTAAGGAATGTGCCTATGATTTTGCACTACTTTCTCAAAAGCATTTTATCCACAAGGAAGCCTATTCAGGATAACTGGAATACTCAGTATCTTTGGTATAGTTGACATCTTTTTCTGTAACCCCTACCCCCTTCTTTCCTCCTCCCTAGCATGTTTTGCTGTTTCATAATAAAAGCCAAAATGATGGAAAGTGACAGTTAAAAATAAATTCACACAGTTGATGTCAAAACCTACTGTGAAGGAAATTGGTTGCTCTGTTAAATGGTTTACCCTGTGGAAGATGCAGTAGACAAGAATCTTAATCGAGCTGCTTCGCGCTTTAAGCTGTAGAGATGAGCATTTTTTTGACATACAAAATTCAAGATTTGAAGCGACTAGTGACACGAAGAAAAGGTTTATTTGCAGGAGTTTTCATTTGTTTGCTAGAGCATTCATATGCTTGCTAGAGCATTCATATGCTTGCTAGAGCAGTCATATGCTTGCTAGAGCATTCATATGTTTGCTAGAGCAATTATATGCTTGCTAGAGCATTCATATGTTTGCTAGAGCATTCATATGCTTGCTAGAGCATTCATATGCTTGCTAGAGCAATCATATGCTTGCTAGAGCAATCATATGTTTGCTAGAGCATTCATATGCTTGCTAGAGCAATTATATGCTTGCTAGAGCATTCATATGCTTGCTAGAGCAATCATATGCTTGCTAGAGCAATCATATGTTTGCTAGAGCATTCATATGCTTGCTAGAGCAATTATATGCTTGCTAGAGCAGTCATATGCTTGCTAGAGCATTCATATGCTTGCTAGAGCAATCATATGTTTGCTAGAGCATTCATATGCTTGCTAGAGCAATTATATGCTTGCTAGAGCATTCATATGCTTGCTAGAGCAATCATATGCTTGCAAGAGCAATCATATGCTTGCTAGAGCATTCATATGCTTGCTAGAGCAATTATATGCTTGCTAGAGCATTCATATGTTTGCTAGAGCATTCATATGCTTGCTAGAGCAATTATATGCTTGCTAGAGCATTCATATGCTTGCTAGAGCAATCATATGCTTGCTAGAGCATTCATATGCTTGCTAAAGCAGTCATATGCTTAATAGAGCATTCATATGCTTGCTATAGCATTCATATGCTTGCTAGAGCAATCATATGCTTGCTAGAGCATTCATATGCTTGCTAGAGCAATCATATGCTTGCTAGAGCATTCATATGTTTGCTAGAGCATTCATATGCTTGCTAGAGCATTCATATGCTTGCTAGAGCATTCATATGCTTGCTAGATCAGTCATATGCTTGCTAGAGCATTCGTATGTTGCTAGAGCATTCATATGCTTGCTAGAGCAGTCATATGCTTGCTAGAGCAGTCATATGCTTGCTAGAGCAGTCATATGCTTGCTAGAGCAGTCCTATGCTTGCTAGAGCATTCATATGCTTGCTAGAGCATTCATATGCTTGCTAGAGCATTCATATGCTTGCTAGAGCAGTCATATGCTTGCTAAAGCAGTCATATGCTTAATAGAGCATTCATATGCTTGCTAGAGTAGTCATATGCTTGCTAGAGCAGTCATATGCCTGCTAGAGCATTCATATGTTTGCTAGAACATTTTTATGTTTGCTAGAGCTTTCATATGCCTGCTAGAGCATTCATACGCTTGATAGAACATTCCTATGCTTAGTAGAACATTCATATGCATGCTAGATTATTTATATGCTTACTAGGGCATTCATATGCTTGATAGAACATTTCTAGGCTTCCTAGAGCATTCATATGCTTGCTAGAACATTTATTTGTTGAGATAACTAGGGAAGAATGATTCTAAAGCAAAATTCCCATTCTTTTCAAGATTTATTTTAAAGAGGACAAGTAATAAAATAAATTTGTAAAATAATCTGTGTTAATATCTGAATCCGTTTAGGAGTTGTATCATATTTCAAAGAATCCTGCAGTGTGTAGTGAGTGCTACATTGCCATATCTGTACTTCTAGTACAATTTCTATGTATTTCTTTATTATTAGCTTCCATTGCAAGAACAACTTGCTGGCACTGTCACGGTGTATGTGATTGATTTCGAAAATGATTTGGTGCCATAAGATAGTTATTTATCGTATTTTTAATCTCTATGCAAAGTTTGTTTTCAAAAACCTGTCGACAGTCACATCAGGTCTCATTGTTTTGTCAACGGTCACATCAGGCCTCACCATTTTGTCAATGGTCACATCAGGCCTCACCGTTTTGTCAACGGTCTCATCAGGTGATACCGTTTTGTGGTTAATTCTGATATTTTGAAAGAAAGTTTGCTTTGACATTTAATGCATGACATATTGGGACATATGGTCACTTTTCTAACATGTTACAGCCACTTTTTTGTTTAAAAAATTATGAAAAAGTGCCCCCCATTAGGGGTTGCACAAGACTACATGTGCCCCCATTAGGGGTTGCACAAGACTACATGGAGTCCATATCAGTTGTTTAGTTTATCGCAGCTATCAGTTTTCATCAATAAGCTCATTTCTCCAGCCTAGGAGCATTTGTATGTTGGGGTATAGCCAGATTTTTGGAGAACCTAAATTCTGTTGACAAGTGTGCCATCTTTGTGAAACTAAATTATAAAAAGTTGCATTTGTTAGTCCCCTCTGTCATTAAAGCAATCATGATCATCAGCAGCAGAGACAGATTGTTAGTCCCCTCTGTCATTAAAGCAATCATGATCATCATCAGCAGAGACAGATTGTTAGTTCCCTCTGTCATTAGAGCAATCATGATCATCAGCAGCAGAGACAGATTGTTAGTCCCCTCTGTCATTAAAGCAATCATGATCATAACAGCAGAGATAGAGATTGTCATGGGGAGGAAGAAAATGAAGGTCTACTAGGGAAGATGTGGACTTGATTACATTAAGTGGTCAGACATGGCTATCATGATAGGCAAAGGAACTGTGCAGAAACTACTGTAATATATCTTCAGGATTCTAGTAATGCCTGGTGTAAATAGTGTTCTGTGTTAACCCCACTTCCATTGAGGAGAAGGACTTGAAACAGTGGTGTAGAATGTATACTACAAAATATCATTCCTACAATGAGAATATTTGAGTTGAAAGTTCAGATTAATAGAAATGACTGGAATGAGACTAGAAGTCACATGAGGCATCTTCTTACTTACAGCACTAGATATATCAGGAGTGCACTAAAGCATAGTCTAGTGAGGCACCTAATATGTTAGTACCATTTGCAGAAATATTGAACAAATATTTCAAATCAGGGAAAATGTTGACGTCATTCTTCTTAACTGATTTTGATGGGCTTTTCATTATTTTCATAATTTAAAAAAGATTTTAAGACAATCTAGCTATTGTTGCCTCAAGGCATATAGGTTTTTAATGGAAAATATTTATCTAATTTCTACTTGACTTATCTTTTGTTCTTTACCAACTTTACCAAAATGATTAACCATCTTTGAAAAATTGAGGGAATGATATGCTGCAGATCTAATCTGGTGTTGTTCAACTCTCCTCCAATATATTCAAGCATTAAAAGCTGTGTTTTTATGATTTTTGGTTGTCAAAAGCTACTGTCAATTGCTTTTGATGACGGAGGATATATGAAACAGATTTGTAGGTGCGACTGTTATTTTATAACTGACTTTGTGAAGTCTTATAATACATTTGAAATGTTTACCTAATGTTTTTTTTCTCAAGGGAAAATGTTTACAACTATTTATATCTCCATTGTTGTCTGTCATAGGAATATAAAACCATGTTTACAACTATTTATATCTCCATTGTTGTCTGTCATAGGAATATAAAACCATGTTTACAACTATTTATATCTCCATTGTTGTCTGTCATAGGAATATAAAACCATGTTTACAACTATTTATATCTCCATTGTTGTCTGTCATAGGAATATAAAACCATGTTTACAACTATTTATATCTCCATTGTTGTCTGTCATAGGAATATAAAACCATGTTTACAACTATTTATATCTCCATTGTTGTCTGTCATAGGAATATAAAACCATGTTTACAACTATTTATATCTCCATTGTTGTCTGTCATAGGAATATAAAACCATGTTTACAACTATTTATATCTCCATTGTTGTCTGTCATAGGAATATAAAACCATGTGTACAACTATTTATATCTCCATTGTTGTCTGTCATAGGAATATAAAACCATGTTTACAACTATTTATATCTCCATTGTTGTCTGTCATAGGAATATAAAACCATGTTTACAACTATTTATATCTCCATTGTTGTCTGTCATAGGAATATAAAACCATGTTTACAACTATTTATATCTCCATTGTTGTCTGTCATAGGAATATAAAACCATGTTTACAACTATTTATATCTCCATTGTTGTCTGTCATAGGAATATAAAACCATGTTTACAACTATTTATATCTCCATTGTTGTCTGTCATAGGAATATAAAACCATGTTTACAACTATTTATATCTCCATTGTTGTCTGTCATAGGAATATAAAACCATGTTTACAACTATTTATATCTCCATTGTTGTCTGTCATAGGAATATAAAACCATGTTTACAACTATTTATATCTCCATTGTTGTCTGTCATAGGAATATAAAACCATGTTTACAACTATTTATATCTCCATTGTTGTCTGTCATAGGAATATAAAACCATGTTTACAACTATTTATATCTCCATTGTTGTCTGTCATAGGAATATAAAACCATGTTTACAACTATTTATATCTCCATTGTTGTCTGTCATAGGAATATAAAACCATGTTTACAACTATTTATATCTCCATTGTTGTCTGTCATAGGAATATAAAACCATGTGTACAACTATTTATATCTCCATTGTTGTCTGTCATAGGAATATAAAACCATGTTTACAACTATTTATATCTCCATTGTTGTCTGTCATAGGAATATAAAACCATGTTTACAACTATTTATATCTCCATTGTTGTCTGTCATAGGAATATAAAACCATGTTTACAACTATTTATATCTCCATTGTTGTCTGTCATAGGAATATAAAACCATGTTTACAACTATTTATATCTCCATTGTTGTCTGTCATAGGAATATAAAACCATGTGTACAACTATTTATATCTCCATTGTTGTCTGTCATAGGAATATAAAACCATGTGTACAACTATTTATATCTCCATTGTTGTCTGTCATAGGAATATAAAACCATGTTTACAACTATTTATATCTCCATTGTTGTCTGTCATAGGAATATAAAACCATGTGTACAACTATTTATATCTCCATTGTTGTCTGTCATAGGAATATAAAACCATGTTTACAACTATTTATATCTCCATTGTTGTCTGTCATAGGAATATAAAACCATGTTTACAACTATTTATATCTCCATTGTTGTCTGTCATAGGAATATAAAACCATGTGTACAACTATTTATATCTCCATTGTTGTCTGTCATAGGAATATAAAACCATGTTTACAACTATTTATATCTCCATTGTTGTCTGTCATAGGAATATAAAACCATGTTTACAACTATTTATATCTCCATTGTTGTCTGTCATAGGAATATAAAACCATGTGTACAACTATTTATATCTCCATTGTTGTCTGTCATAGGAATATAAAACCATGTGTACAACTATTTATATCTCCATTGTTGTCTGTCATAGGAATATAAAACCATGTGTACAACTATTTATATCTCCATTGTTGTCTGTCATAGGAATATAAAACCATGTGTACAACTATTTATATCTCCATTGTTGTCTGTCATAGGAATATAAAACCATGTGTACAACTATTTATATCTCCATTGTTGTCTGTCATAGGAATATAAAACCATGTTTACAACTATTTATATCTCCATTGTTGTCTGTCATAGGAATATAAAACCATGTTTACAACTATTTATATCTCCATTGTTGTCTGTCATAGGAATATAAAACCATGTTTACAACTATTTATATCTCCATTGTTGTCTGTCATAGGAATATAAAACCATGTTTACAACTATTTATATCTCCATTGTTGTCTGTCATAGGAATATAAAACCATGTGTACAACTATTTATATCTCCATTGTTGTCTGTCATAGGAATATAAAACCATGTTTACAACTATTTATATCTCCATTGTTGTCTGTCATAGGAATATAAAACCATGTTTACAACTATTTATATCTCCATTGTTGTCTGTCATAGGAATATAAAACCATGTGTACAACTATTTATATCTCCATTGTTGTCTGTCATAGGAATATAAAACCATGTTTACAACTATTTATATCTCCATTGTTGTCTGTCATAGGAATATAAAACCATGTTTACAACTATTTATATCTCCATTGTTGTCTGTCATAGGAATATAAAACCATGTTTACAACTATTTATATCTCCATTGTTGTCTGTCATAGGAATATAAAACCATGTGTACAACTATTTATATCTCCATTGTTGTCTGTCATAGGAATATAAAACCATGTGTACAACTATTTATATCTCCATTGTTGTCTGTCATAGGAATATAAAACCATGTTTTTTAAAGTTTAATAACCCATACTCTTAAAGTCAGTCTATAACTTTAATTTTCTGTGGATTTGGTTAGTTTTTTTTATATATTTTTTTATTGCTAAAATTTGGATGTGAGAATCAGAAAAACTCCAATAATTTGTGATATTTTTTAGAAGGGTCATGAAATTCAGATGAATAATGAAGAATTACAATTTACTTTTTATTATCAGCCTTACCTGCCCCAATTGATTCACCCCTTTATTATTGTAGACGTCCCAATTTTCACTGTCCCTGGAACTACTTCTCATCAATTCACTCCACAAGCAACTCCCTGCCTCCACCCTTACCCCCTTTCTCCCTGCCTCCACCCCCACCCCCTTTGTGAACATAACTAAAGTACTAATCCCACTTTTATTCTGAGAAAATATGATTTTGATGGGCTGAAGTTGAAGTCTGAAATTTTTCAGACACAGAAAATCCTTCCTACATTAATTTTTCTATAGTATAATTATTACTACACAGCCATTTTTCATGCAAACTTGCTACCTCTCTCACTCTATGCTCACAGTGTTTTAGTGTATCAACCAAGACAGACATTTGTGCCAACATATTCTAAAATATTAATAAAATAATAATTTGACCAAAATTTCAAAATAAGAGGGCAACATTTTAAAATTAGGTAAACTGAATGTTTCAAGTTTTCTTCTGGACCCATCATTTGAATTAATTTATAATATACAAATTATATGTGATTGCACCGGAATATAAAAGGTCTGCATGTACTTCGTACCTGAGTCCACTACTGAGTCCATTTGACAAAACTGCATATGGCCCCTTCCAAGGACTCAGGTCTGAGACTGGACTTGAGTCAAGCTATACAATACTTGTCATAAAACTGTACAAACTACAGTATAATATAAGAGCCCAAGTGCCTGCATGTCTTCAAATGATGATTTTTTTTATTTTTTTTGAGTTATGGCTGATTGAAAGGTGGGTGATATTTGTTCATATATGCCACAGACTTGCATATTAAGGCTAAAAAACTAAATTTCAAACAATTAAATACAATTAAAAAAAAAAGGGAGCTATTCAGCTATTGCTGCTGTAGCAACATGTAGTTGAAAACACTACAATCATATTAATGACTTCCCTTTGGATGTACACTACAATCATATTAATGACTTTCCTTTGGATGTACACTACAATCATATTAATGACTTCCCTTTGGATGTACACTACAATCATATTATTGACTTCCCTTTGAATGTACACTACAATCGTATTAATGATTTCCCTTTGGATGTACACTACAATCATATTAATGACTTCTCTTTTTATGTACACTACAATCATATTAATGACTTCCCTTTGGATGTATACTACAATCATATTATTGACTTCCCTTTAGATGTACACCACAATCATATTAATGACTTCCCTTTGGATGTACACTACAATCATATTAATGACTTTCCTTTGGATGTACACTACAATCATATTATTGACTTCCCTTTGGATGTACACTACAATCATATTAATGACCTCCCTTTGGATGTGCACTACAATCATATTAATGACTTCCCTTTGGATGTATACTACAATTGTATTAATGACTTCCCTTTGGATGTACACTACAATCATATTAATGACTTCCCTTTGGATGTACACTACAATCATATTAATGACTTCCCTTTGGATGTACACTACAATCATATTAATGACTTCCCTTTGGATGTATACTACAATCATATTAATGACTTCCCTTTGGATGTACACTACAATCATATTAATGACTTCCCTTTGGATGCACACTACAATCATATTATTGACTTCCTTTTGGATGTACACTACAATCATATTATTGACTTCCCTTTGGATGTACACTACAATCATGCACACTACAATCATATTAATGACTTCCCTTTGGATGTACACTACAATCATATTAATGACCTCCCTTTGGATGTGCACTACAATCATATTAATGACTTCCCTTTGGTTGTACACTACAATCATATTAATGACTTCCTTTGGATGTATACTACAATCATATTATTGACTTCCTTTTAGATGTACACTACAATCATATTAATGACTTCCTTTTGGATGTACACTACAATCATATTAATGACTTCCCTTTGGATGTACACTACAATCATATTAATGACTTCCCCTTGGATGTACACTGCAATCATATTAATGACTTCCCTTTGGATGCACACTACAATCATATTATTGACTTCCCTTTGGATGTACACTACAATCATATTATTGACTTCCCTTTGGATGTACACTACAATCATGCACACCACAATTATATTATTGACCTCCCTTTGGATGTGCACTACAATCATGCACACTACAATCATATTATTGACTTCCCTTTGGATGTACACTACAATCATACTAATGACTTCCCTTTGGATGTAAACTACAATCATATTATTGACTTCTCTTTGGATGTACACTACAATCATGTATACTACAATCATATTATTGACTTCCCTTTGGATGTACACTACAATCATATTAATGACTTCCCTTTGGATGTGCACTACAATCATATTAATGAATTCCATTTGGATGTACACTACAATCATATTATTAACTTCCCTTTTAGATGTACACTACAATCAAAATGACTTCCCTTTGGATGTATACCACAATCATATTGATGACTTCCCTTTGGCTGTACACTACAATCATATTAATGACTTCCTTTTGGATGTACACTACAATCATATTATTGACTTCCTTTTGGATGTACACTACAATCATATTATTGACTTCTCTTTGGATGTACACTACAATCATGTATACTACAATCATATTATTGACTTCCCTTTGGATGTACACTACAATCATATTAATGACTTCCCTTTGGATGTGCACTACAATCATATTAATGAATTCCATTTGGATGTACACTACAATCATATTATTAACTTCCCTTTTAGATGTACACTACAATCAAAATGACTTCCCTTTGGATGTATACCACAATCATATTGATGACTTCCCTTTGGCTGTACACTACAATCATATTAATGAATTCCATTTGGATGTACACTACAATCATATTATTAACTTCCCTTTTAGATGTACACTACAATCAAAATGACTTCCCTTTGGATGTATACCACAATCATATTGATGACTTCCCTTTGGCTGTACACTACAATCATATTAATGACTTCCTTTTGGATGTACACTACAATCATATTATTGACTTCCTTTTGGATGTACACTACAATCATATTATTGACTTCTCTTTGGATGTACACTACAATCATGTATACTACAATCATATTATTGACTTCCCTTTGGATGTACACTACAATCATATTAATGACTTCCCTTTGGATGTGCACTACAATCATATTAATGAATTCCATTTGGATGTACACTACAATCATATTATTAACTTCCCTTTTAGATGTACACTACAATCAAAATGACTTCCCTTTGGATGTATGCCACAATCATATTGATGACTTCCCTTTGGCTGTACACTACAATCATATTAATGAATTCCATTTGGATGTACACTACAATCATATTATTAACTTCCCTTTTAGATGTACACTACAATCAAAATGACTTCCCTTTGGATGTATACCACAATCATATTGATGACTTCCCTTTGGCTGTACACTACAATCATATTAATGACTTCCTTTTGGATGTACACTACAATCATATTAATAACTTCCCTTTGGATGTACACTACAATCATATTATTGACTTCCCTTTGGATGTACACTACAATCATATTAATGACTTCCCTTTGGATGTGCATTACAATCATATTATAAATTCCCTTTGGATGTACACTACAATCATATTAATGACTTCCTTTTGGATGTACACTACAATCGTATTAATGACTTCCCTTTGGATGTACACCACAATCATATTAATGACTTCCCTTTGGATGTACACTACAATCATATGAATGACTTCCCTTTGGATGCACACTACAATCATATTATTGACTTCCCTTTGGATGTACACTACAATCATATTATTGACTTCCCTTTGGATGTACACTACAATCATGCACACTACAATCATATTATTGACTTCTCTTTGGATGTACACTACAATCATACTAATGACTTCCCTTTGGATGTAAACTACAATCATATTATTGACTTCTCTTTGGATGTACACTACAATCATGTATACTACAATCATATTATTGACTTCCCTTTGGATGTACACTACAATCATATTAATGACTTCCCTTTGGATGTACACTACAATCATATTAATGACTTCCCTTTGGATGTGCACTACAATCATATTAATGAATTCCCTTTGGATGTACACTACAATCATATTATTGACTTCCTTTTGGATGTACACTACAATCATATTGATGACTTCCCTTTGGATGTATACTACAATCATATTAATGACTTCCCCTTGGATGTACACTACAATCATATTAATGACTTTCTTTTGGATATACACTACAATCATATTAATAACTTCCCTTTGGATGTACACTACAATCATATTATTGACTTTCCTTTGGATGTACACTACAATCATGTATACTACAATCATATTATTGACTTCCCTTTGGATGTACACTACAATCATATTAATGACTTCCCTTTGGATGTGCACTACAATCATATTAATAAATTCCCTTTGGATGTACACTACAATCATATTAATGACTTCCCTTTGGATGTATAATACAATCATATTATTGACTTCCCTTTGGATGTACACTACAATCATATTAATGACTTTCCTTTGGATGTACACTACAATCATATTAATGACTTTTCTTTTATGTACACTACAATCATATCAATGACTTCCTTTGGATGTATACTACAATCATTTTATTGACTTCCCTTTAGATGTACACTACAATCATATTAATGACTTCCCTTTGGATGTACACTACAATCGTATTAATGACTTCCCTTTGGATGTACACTACAATCATATTAATGAATTCCCTTTGGATGTACACTACAATCATATTATTGACTTCCCTTTGGATGCACACTACAATCATATTATTGACTTCCCTTTGGATGTACACTACAATCATATTATTGGCGTCCCTTTGGATGTACACTACAATCATGCACACTACAATCATATTATTGACTTCCCTTTGGGTGTACACTACAATCATACTAATGACTTCCCTTTGGATGTAAACTACAATCATATTATTGACTTCCCTTTGGATGTAAGCTACAATCATATTATTGACTTCCCTTTGGATGTACACTACAATCATGTATACTACAATCATATTATTGACTTCCCTTTGGATGTACACTACAATCATATTAATGACTTCCCTTTGGATGTACACTACAATCATATTATTGACTTCCTTTCGGATGTACACTACAATCATATTAATGACTTCCCTTTGGATGTATACCACAATCATATTATTGACTTCCCTTTGGCTGTACACTACAATCATATTAATGACTTTCTTTTGGATGTACACTATAATCATATTAATAACTTACCTTTGGATGTACACTACAATCATATTATTGACTTCCCTTTGGATGTACACTACAATCATGTATATTACAATCATATTATTGACTTCCCTTTGGATGTACACTACAATCATATTAATGACTTCCCTTTGGATGTGCACTACAATCATATTAATGACTTCCTTTGGATGTACACTACAATCATATTAATGACTTCCCTTTGGATGTATACTACAATCATATTATTGACTTCCCTTTGGATGTACACTACAATCATATGAATGACTTCCCTTTGGATGTACACTACAATCATATTATTGACTTTTCTTTTTATGTACACTACAATCATATTAATGACTTCCCTTTGGATGTATACTACAATCATATTATTGACTTCCCTTTGGATGTACACTACAATTATATTATTGACTTCCCTTTGGATGTACACTACAATCGTATTAATGACTTTTCTTTGGTTGTACACTACAATCATATTAATGACTTCCCTTTGGATGTACACTACAATCATATTAATGAATTCCCTTTGGATGCACACTACAATCATATTATTGACTTCCCTTTGGATGTACACTACAATCATATTATTGACTTCCCTTTGGATGTACACTACAATCATGCACACTACAATCATATTATTGACTTCCCTTTGGATGCACACTACAATCATACTAATGACCTTCCTTTGGATGTAAACTACAATCATATTATTGACTTCCCTTTGGATGTAAACTACAATCATATTATTGACTTCCCTTTGGATGTACACTACAATCACATATACTACAATTATATTATTGACTTCTCTTTGGATGTACACTACAATCATGTTAATGACTTCCCTTTGGATGTGCACTACAATCATATTAATGAATTCCCTTTGGATGTACACTACAATCATATTATTGACTTCCCTTTGGATGTACACTACAATCATATTATTGACTTCCCTTTGGATGTACACTACAATCATGTATACTACAATCATATTAATGACTTCCCTTTGGATGTACACTACAATCATATTAATGAATTCCCTTTGGATGCACACTACAATCATATTATTGACTTCCCTTTGGATGTACACTACAATCATATTATTGACTTCCCTTTGGATGTACACTACAATCATGCACACTACAATCATATTATTGACTTCCCTTTGGATGCACACTACAATCATACTAATGACCTTCCTTTGGATGTAAACTACAATCATATTATTGACTTCCCTTTGGATGTAAACTACAATCATATTATTGACTTCCCTTTGGATGTACACTACAATCATGTATACTACAATTATATTATTGACTTCTCTTTGGATGTACACTACAATCATGTTAATGACTTCCCTTTGGATGTGCACTACAATCATATTAATGAATTCCCTTTGGATGTACACTACAATCATATTATTGACTTCCTTTTGGATGTACACTACAATCATATTAATGACTTCCTTTTGGATGTATACCACAATCATATTAATGACTTCCCTTTGGCTGTACACTGCAATCATATTAATGACTTTCTTTTGGATGTACACTACAATCATATTAATAACTTCCCTTTGGATGTACACTACAATCATATTATTGACTTCCCTTTGGATGTACACTACAATCATGTATACTACAATCATATTAATGACTTCCCTTTGGCTGTACACTACAATCATATTAATGACTTTCTTTTGGATGTACACTACAATCATATTAATAACTTCCCTTTGGATGTACACTACAATCATATTATTGACTTCCCTTTGGATGTACACTACAATCATGTATACTACAGTCATATTATTGACTTCCCTTTGGATGTACACTACAATCATATTAATGACTTCCCTTTGGATGTGCACTACAATCATATTAATGAATTCTCTTTGGATGTACACTACAGTCATATTATTGACTTCCTTTTGGATGTACACTACAATCGTATTAATGACTTCCCTTTGGATGTATACCACAATCATATTAATGACTTCCCTTTGGCTGTACACTGCAAGCATATTAATGACTTTCTTTTGGATGTACACTACAATCATATTAATAACTTCCCTTTGGATGTACACTACAATCATATTATTGACTTCCCTTTGGATGTACACTACAATCATGTATACTACAATCATATTATTGACTTCCCTTTGGATGTACACTACAATCATATTAATGACTTCCCTTTGGATGTGCACTACAATCATATTAATGACTTCCCTTTGGATGTACACTACAATCATATTATTGACTTCCTTTTGGATGTACACTACAATCATATTAATGACTTCCCTTTGGATGTACACTACAATCATGTATACTACAATCATATTATTGACTTCCCTTTGGATGTACACTACAATCATATTATTGACTTCCCTTTGGATGTACACTACAATCATGTATACTACAATCATATTATTGACTTCCCCTTGGATGTACACTACAATCATATTAATGACTTCCCTTTGGATGTGCACTACAATCATATTAATGAATTCCCTTTGGATGTACACTACAATCATATTATTGACTTCCTTTTGGATGTACACTACAATCATATTAATGACTTCCCTTTGGATGTATACCACAATCATATTAATGACTTCCCTTTGGCTGTACACTACAATCATATTAATGACTTTCTTTTGGATGTACACTACAATCATATTAATAACTTCCCTTTGGATGTACACTTCAATCATATTATTGACTTCCCTTTGGATGTACACTACAATCATATTAATGACTTCCCTTTGGATGTACACTACAATCATATTATTGACTTCCCTTTGGATGTACACTATAATCATATTAATGAATTCCCTTTGGATGTACACTACAATCATATTAATGACTTCCTTTTGGATGTACACTACAATCATATTATTGACTTCCCTTTGGATGTTCTCGTGTATAGTTTTATTCTTGAGAATTTTTGTTTGGACATAAGAGTTTCCTATTTGATAACTGCTCTAGCCTATATACAGTACAGTTAGTGACAGTAATACTCTGAGCTGAACTCTAGCCTATATACAGTACAGTCAGTGACAGTAATACTCCGAGCCGAGCTTTAGCCTATATACAGTACAGTCAGTGACAGTAATACTCCGAGCTGAACTCTAGCCGATATACGGTATACAGTCAGTGACAGTAATACTCCGAGCCGAGCTCCAGCCTATATACAGTACAGTCAGTGACAGTAATACTCCGAGCTGAACTCTAGCCCATATACAGTACAGTCAGTGACAGTAATACTCTGAGCTGAGCTCTAGCCCATATACAGTACAGTCAGTGACAGTAATACTCCGAGCTGAGCTCCAGCCTATATACAGTACAGTCAGTGACAGTAATACTCCGAGCTGAACTCTAGCCTATATACAGTACAGTCAGTGACAGTAATACTCCGAGCCGAGCTCTAGCCCATTTACAGTACAGTCAGTGTCAGTAATACTCCGAGCTGAGCTCTAGCCGATATACGGTATACAGTCAGTGACAGTAATACTCTGAGCTGAGCTCTAGCCCATATACAGTACAGTCAGTGACAGTAATGCTCCGAGCTGAGCTCTAGCCCATATAGTACAGTCAGTGACAGTAATATTCTGAGCTGAGCTCTAGCCCATATACAGTACAGTCAGTGACAGTAATACTCCGAGCTGAGCTCTAGCCCATATACAGTACAGTCAGTGACAGTAATATTCTGAGCTGAGCTCTAGCCCATATACAGTACAGTCAGTGACAGTAATACTCTGAGCTGAGCTCTAGCCTATATACAGTACAGTCAGTGACAGTAATACTCCGAGCTGAGCTCTAGCCTATATACAGTACAGTCAGTGATAGTAATACTCTGAGCTGAGCTCTAGCCCATATACAGTACAGTCAGTGACAGTGATACTCTGAGCTGAGCTCTAGCCTATATACAGTACAGTCAGTGACAGTAATACTCCGAGCTGAGCTCTAGCCCATATACAGTACAGTTAGTGACAGGAATACTCTGAGCTGAGCTCTAGCCCATATACAGTACAGTCAGTGACAGTAATACTCCGAGCTGAACTGAACCTCAAACTCAAGACCAGCAGCAATTTCCGTATATATACTAATGTTAGGCTCCTTAAAAAAGAAATGTTAACATTTTGCTCGCTCTTATTTTCCACAAACATGCACTAGATAATTTAATACAATGTACCAAACAGTTATATGCGTCTTACTGAACATCAAATATTCCTTGAAATTGTAATTATGTATATTTATTTGCATTTCTCTTGGAAGGAATTAAATGAATCACGTACCGCACTGTGTTTCTGTCTTTCCTCAGTGATTGTATGGTATATATGTGTATGGTACTGTTACCACTAAACAACGTATGTACAATGTTGTGACATAGTTTGGTTTTGACGAAACTTCCAGAAAGTTAGCTGCATGGAAGCAAGTTATGAATCTACAGCTTTACTTACAAGACTTATGATTGGTTCAATGGCTTATAATTATAAGTTCAGTTACGTTAGTGCTACTTACATGGCACAGTAATCAGGCCAGGCATTTCAATCAAGGAAGTAAAATCCCCTGTACAGTATGTCATATATATGTACGTACATAGGAGCATTGCAGTACTGGTGCATTCCTTATACCAAAGATTACTCAAACGGTTCTGGATTATCCTAGTTGTAAGTCATATTACCACTTTTTACGATTATTTTTTGAATTTCTTGTAAAGTACAGACCGTGTAACATGTTTATAACATATTTTAAATTTTCTTAAGGGCTGTTTTGGGTAGAATGAATGGTTGCCCGGTGGCCAAGTTCTTTTAAAATGAAGCTTGCCCGGATTTTTTGTTGTTGGTTGCCCTGGTCATCCGGACAGGCAATTTGTGGAACGCTGTATGTTATGTACTACACAGCTGATACAAATCATGTGGGACATTCTTACTCCAAACGAAATTTTACTGAGAAACTCTCTGTGGCAGACATATTGAGGCTTGATTAGTCAAGAAACCTCTGTGCCAGACATAATGAGGCTTGATTAGTCAAGAAACCTCTGTGCCAGACATAATGAGGCTTGATTAGTCAAGAAACCTCTGTGCCAGACATAATGAGGCTTGATTACTTAAGAAACCTCTGTGGCAGACATATTGAGGCTTGATTAGTCAAGAAACCTCTGTGGCAGACATATTGAGGCTTGATTAGTCAAGAAACCTCTGTGGCAGACATATTGAGGCTTTATTAGTCAAGAAACCTCTGTGGCAGACATATTGAGGCTTGATTAGTCAAGAAACCTCTGTGGCAGACATATTGAGGCTTGATTAGTCAAGAAACCTCTGTGGCAGACATATTGAGGCTTGATTAGTCAAGAAACCTCTGTGGCAGACATATTAAGGCTTGATTAGTCAAGAAACCTCTGTGGCAGACATATTGAGGCTTGATTAGTCAAGAAACCTCTGTGGCAGACATATTGAGGCTTGATTAGTCAAGAAACCTCTGTGGCAGACATATTGAGGCTTGATTAGTCAAGAAACCTCTGTGGCAGACATATTGAGGCTTGATTAGTCAAGAAACTCTCTGTGGCAGACATATTGAGGCTTGATTAGTCAAGAAACCTCTGGCAGACATATTGAGGCTTGATTAGTCAAGAAACCTCTGTGGCAGACATATTGAGGCTTGATTAGTCAAGAAACCTCTGTGGCAGACATATTGAGGCTTGATTAGTCAAGAAACCTCTGTGGCAGACATATTGAGGCTTCGACTACCCACCAACTGGGTTTGATCCCTGTGGATCTTCAAACAGTGTTCCACAACTGGTTAATAAACCGGCTGTAGGCATCTTGATGTAAATTGAGATCTCAGGTCTTTATAAATCTCCAATAGAAACATACTATCTACGACTAAAGTTAAAAGCAAAGAAAATGTTATTTAGATACAGTTTATTGTAAATGTATTTTATGCAATATGATTTTTTAAATTTCTCAAGGCTTAATCAAAATTCAGTGTTTATAGGGAAAAGCAAAATGTTTTCCCATGCAGTGTTCTTGAACACTTTGGAATATAGATTTTTAAGTACTTTTTGAATATTTCAGCAATTTTCAGGCTTCACCATATATCCATATTCATCAAGGTTGTAATAAAAAGATATGCTGTGAAATGTTTTCCTTTTATGTTAAGAAAATGATTCCATAATTTTGACATTTTCAGCAAATACAAAGAATGTTATTTAAGAGCTGAAAATTGGATTGAATAAACAAAGCAATTACATTATTAAAGCCATCAATATTTATTTGGACTTGGAGAAACACATTGAATTTGAATATTGAAGTGCTGCCACCATATTTACCTTAAGAAAAACCATAATTTGAATAATAAATTGTTGCCACCATATTCATTGTGAGGAGAACCATAATTTGTATATTGAAGTGCTGCCACCATAATTATTGTGAGGAGAAGCATTTCATCAGTCACCCATATTCTTTGTCGTTAACATCAATTTGATGAATGCATGTGCTCTCAGTCCTGCAGAGTCATTGACCTTATTCCATTGAAGCAAATTAATCACCTTGTGAATCTCTGTTTACTGCTTTATCTGGCTGAGGTTGTCAAAAGGTAGATTTTACTCAGCTGGAATTACTTTGTGAAAGAATTGATGCCTATAGATTTTTTAAACAACTTACCCAGCACTATAGATTATTTGATAAGCATGAATTATAATATGAACTTGAAATGCATTTTAAAGAATTTTGGGGTAGGTTTGTGAAATCGTGTCAAGGTTAATGTTTTTGTTTCATCAAATAGTTTCTGGAAGAAATAATTCTCAAGTTATATTTGCTATGTATTCTTTCATTACATTTTACATTACACCACAGCATTTCATACATGTATATGTATTTTGTGTTTGTATTTATGCAATGCTATTGATTAAATATGAATATATATATCATTACCAATGTATGAATAAGAAGATATGTCAATTACATTTTTACAGGAAAATAAACCTGTCATTGCTTTCATTGAAGGATGTGCAATTAAAATGACTGAATGCAAGATTACATAAAAGCAACAATATGTTTTTGTACATCAGAAGAATTTAACATTCAGCAGCATCCCACAGCTTTCGTAACGCTAAAAGGAAGCTCCATAAAAGGAATACTTATCCCTTTGAGATCTCATCCCATCCACATTTGCTTTTGTAATGCTAAAAGGAACCACTATAAAAGGAATACTTACCCCTTTAGGATCTCATCTCATCCACATTTGCTTTTGTAATGCTAAAAGGAACCTCCATAAAAAGAATACTTACCCCTTTGAGATCTCATCCCATCCACATTTGCTTTTGTAATGCTAAAAGGAAGCTCCATAAAAAGAATACTTACCCCTTTGAGATCTCATCCCATCCACATTTGCTTTTGTAATGCTAGAAGGAAGCTCCATAAAAGGAATACTTATCCCTTTGAGATCTCATCCCATCCACATTTGCTTTTGTAATGCTAAAAGGAACCACTATAAAAGGAATACTTACCCCTTTAGGATCTCATCTCATCCACATTTGCTTTTGTAATGCTAGAAGGAACCTCCATAAAAGGAATACTTACCCCTTTGAGATCTCATCACATCCACATTTGCTTTTGTAATGCTAAAAGGAAGCTCCATAAAAGAAATACTTACCCCTTTGAGATCTCATCCCATCCACATTTGCTTTTGTAATGCTAAAAGGAACCTCCATAAAAGGAATACTTACCCCTTTGAGATCTCATCCCATCCACATTTGCTTTTGTAATGCTAAAAGGAAGCTCCATAGAAGGAATACTTACCCCTTTGAGATCTCATCCCATCCACATTTGCTTTTGTAATGCTAAAAGGAAGCTCCATAAAAGGAATACTTACCTCTTTGAGATCTCATCCCATCCACATTTGCTTTTGCTATGCTAAAAGGAAGCTCCATAAAAGGAATACTTATCCCTTTGAGATCTCATCCCATCCACATTTGCTTTTGTAATGCTAAAAGGAACCACTATAAAAGGAATACTTACCCCTTTAGGATCTCATCTCATCCACATTTGCTTTTGTAATGCTAGAAGGAACCTCCATAAAAGGAATACTTACCCCTTTGAGATCTCATCACATCCACATTTGCTTTTGTAATGCTAAAAGGAAGCTCCATAAAAGAAATACTTACCCCTTTGAGATCTCATCCCATCCACATTTGCTTTTGTAATGCTAAAAGGAACCTCCATAAAGGAATACTTACCCCTTTGAGATCTCATCCCATCCACATTTGCTTTTGTAATGCTAAAAGGAAGCTCCATAGAAGGAATACTTACCCCTTTGAGATCTCATCCCATCCACATTTGCTTTTGTAATGCTAAAAGGAAGCTCCATAAAAGGAATACTTACCTCTTTGAGATCTCATCCCATCCACATTTGCTTTTGCTATGCTAAAAGGAAGCTCCATAAAAGAAATACTTACCCCTTTGAGATCTCATCCCATCCACATTTGCTTTTGTAATGCTAAAAGGAAGCTCCATAAAAGGAATACTTACCCCTGTGAGATCTCATCCTATCCACATTTAATGAGATTTTTATACCACAGCTATAGCAAATCTATGGCAGTGATTGGAGAATATTCAAAATGGTCCCCAGGGAGCTTTGGAAGGAAAATTTACATCTTTGCGTTAATATGAGTCCTTTCTGACAGTCCATGTTATCAGTGAGAATGCATTCAGTTTAAGAAATTAACATCCATTAACAGTGATGAAATGTCAGGAGCAGACACGGATCTTTTATGAAAGTTTGATTTATTGTCAATACTGAATAAAAATTGCATTTCTCAAGTGTTTTGAACTGAACGCAGTGAAAAATGACTGCTAATTTTGATACATTTGCAAACATAAGAAGTTCTTGGTAAAACTTAATTATTGATTTGAAAAACTAATAGTGCCTATAGGATGGCCGATATTTGTCATATTTGTAAATTTCAAACAAATTCTTTATTTGTGAAAAGATAAAAAAGAGAGCACACATGGCTGATAAAATAATGCTCTTACTATTAAGTGCCATGATAGCATAATGCTCTTACTATAAAGTGCTGTGATAGAATAATGCTTTTACTATAAAGTGTCATGATAGAATAATGCTGTTACTATAAAGTGTCATGATAGAATAATGCTCTTACTATAGTGTCATGATAGAATAATGCTCTTACTAGAAAGTGCAATGATAGAATAATGCTCTTACTATAAAGTGCTGTGATAGAATAATGCTCTTACTATAAAGTGCTGTGATAGAATAATGCTCTTACTATAAAGTGTCATGATAGAATAATGCTCTTACTATAAAGTGTCATGATAGAATAATGCTCTTACTATAAAGTGCTGTGATAGATTAATGCTCTTACTATAAAGTGTCATGATAAAATAATGCTCTTACTCTAAAGTGCCATGATAGAATAATGCTCTTACTATAAAGTGTCATGATAAAATAATGCTGTTACCATAAAGTGCCATGATAGAATAATGCTCTTACTATGAAGTGCAATGATAGAATAATGCTCTTACTATAAAGTGCTGTGATAGAATAATGCTCTTACTATAAAGTGCTGTGATAGTATAATGCTTTTACTATAAAGTGCCATGAAAGAATAATGCTCTTACTATAAAGTGCCATGATAGAATAATGCTCTTACAGGCCTCCCGGTAAACCTTTAAAAACCTTGAAAACCTTTAAAAACCTTTATTGACAAATTGAACCTTTATTCCTTTCAAAATAACCTTTAAAACCTTTAAAAACCTTTATTTTCAAAGTTAAGTAAGGTAAATGATTAGAGTGCCAAGGTTTTAGCTTCATTGGTAAGTATACACATCCATTTAATAGCATATCTGTTCTCAACACACATTTAAAAAGTAGCAGGACCAAAATAAAATTCCAACTTCACGTAAGTAATGGACTTTTGGCGCCACCAACTGCCTTTTGCCCCAGAATATGCTCATTGTATAAAAATTTATTCCATGAGTTAACCTTTATAAACCTTTTTATTTAAATCCAAAACCTTTAAAAGCCTTTATTTCAACTTTTCCAACCTTTAAAAAAACCTTTATTTCAAAAAAGAGTCACTGGGAGGCCTGCTCTTACTATAAAGTGCTGTGATAAAATAATGTTCTTACTATAAAGTGCCGTGATAGAATAATGCTCTTACCATAAAGTGCCATGATAGAATAATGCTCCTACTATAAAGTGCTGTGATAGAATAATGCTCCTACTATAAAGTGCCATGATGGAATAATGCTCTTACTATAAACTGCTGTGATAGAATAATGCTCTTACTATAAAGTGTTGTGATAGAATAATGCTCTTACTAAAGTGCTGTGATAGAATAATGCTCTTACTATAAAGTGCTGTGATAGAATAATGCTCTTACTATAAACTGCTGTGATAGAATAATGCTCTTACTATAATTGTTGTGATAGAATAATGCTCTTACTATAAAGTGCTGTGATAGAATAATGCTCTTAATATAAAGTGCCATAATAGAATAATGCTCTTATTCTAAAGTGTCATGATAGAATAATGATGTTAGTATAAAGTGCCATGATAGAATAATGCTATTATAAAGTGCAATGATAGAATATTTTTCTTACTATAAAGTGCCATGGCAGAATAATGTTCTTACTATAAAGTGCTGTGATAGAATAATGCTCTTACTATAAAGTGCCATGATAGAATAATGCTCTTACTATAAAGTGCTGTGATAGAATAATGCTCTTACTATAAAGTGCCATGATAGAATGATGCTCTTACTATAAAATGCCATGATAGCATAATGCTCTTACTATAAACTGCTGTGATAGAATAATGCTCTTACTATAAAGTGCTGTTATAGAATAATGCTCTTACTTGAAGTGCTGTGATAGAATAATGCTCTTACTATAAAGTGCCATGATAGAATAATGCTCTTACTATAAAGTGCCATGATAGAATAATGCTCTTACTATAATGTGCTATGATAGAACAATGCTCTTACTATAAAGTGCCATCAAATATGGATTTATAGTCAGAAATTTTGTTGAATTTATTATCAATCATACCATAAAAGGATTGAGTCAAAATAAATTTGATGTATTACACACTCTAATAAGCACCCACCCAACATTTTTGACTGATAGCAAAATTTATTTGATTAATTTGAAGACATAAAATCAGCTTTGTTACATTATTTGCTCATATTGCATCTGACGCTGACGATGATTTTTTGATGGTTATTGTGGAGCTAGTATAGAAGCAGTTTACACAATACAGTGTCATGAGCATGGGCGCTAATGAGGAAGAAACTTTGTGCCTAAGAAGTAGTGCAATTCTATGTTCATATGCGCCCTGGGCGCTTATTGTGTCAAATATGGTACATGTCCCTCTTTCAAATTTGAGCTTGTTTTCAGTAGCCAAGATTGCTAGCTGTTACCTTGTATGAGCTTGCCATTTGCTTATATAGCATTAAGCTTGTCTTACCGTACAGTTGGGCAAGAGTCAGTCAAAGCTGGCTGACAAACATCCAGCATTACAATATTACAAATACAGCAGTCCCTCCTCTAGTCATATATCTATCTATATTTTCCTCCATTTTATTTGAAAAGTGAAGAAGGCTTTATTATCATTATTGATGTAAACCTCTAAACTCAATGGTAAAATCATTTTGCAATAACCCAATAAGTACAATTTCAGTGGGCCACAGGGAAATTGTATGTACTTAAGTTGATAAATTGATTGATTTCTGAGTGTAGGTGATCAATTATATGCATTTACTCGAACATGAATATCAGTACTACAGTTTGATTTCATTAAACTGTCAAGAAGGCATGTGTACAGCAGTTAATTGATCAATGTTTGTCTGCGTGACTTCTGATTATCAAGTTCAATTAATTTTAACTTGGGTATACCTGTGATTTTTAAAGCACATGTATCTTTTAGAATAAATAGATCATGATTTGGTGAATATTCCTGGGTATACTTAATGTGAGTTTGAATGATGAGCCTTTTGTATGATAGCTGCAGTACAAAAAGACTAATAGAATTGCATGCATGTAGCCATGTTAAATACTGATCCCAAATAATGCATACATTAAAATTTATTCCAAATATTATCAGTTATTATTTATTGGAAGGTTAAGTGTTCTATTGTCCAAACTTTCAAGACTGCTGTACTCTAAATTTGCACTTCGGCTTTTAGTGCAGAGACCATTAAAGGATTAGGTCCGTTGGCAAAAAGACAGCTTAAGGAAATGAATTGACAGCTCTCTGCCCACCTTACATGTAGATTAAGAATTGACAGCTCTCTGCCCACCTTACATGTAGATTAAGAATTGACAGCTCTCTGCCCACCTTACATGTAGATTAAAAATTGACAGCTCTCTGCCCACCTTACATGTAGATTTAGAATTGACAGCTCTCTGCCCACCTCACATGTAGATTAAGAATCGACAGCTCTCTGCCCACCTTACATGTAGATTAAGAATTGACAGCTCTCTGCCCACCTTACATGTAGATTAAGAATTGACAGCTCTCTGCCCACCTTACATGTAGATTAAGAATTGACAGCTCTCTGCCCACCTTACATGTAGATTAAGAATTGACAGCTCTCTGCCCACTTTACATGTAGATTTAGAATTGACAGCTCTCTGCCCACCTTACATGTAGATTAGGAATTGACAGCTCTCTGCCCACCTTACATGTAGATTAAGAATTGACAGCTCTCTGCCCACCTTACATGTAGATTAAGAATTGACAGCTCTCTGCCCACCTTACATGTAGATTAAGAATTGACAGCTCCCTGCCCACCTTACATGTAGATTAAGAATTGACAGCTCTCTGCCCACCTTATATGTAGATTAAAAATTGACAGCTCTCTGCCCACTTTACATGTAGATTTAGAATTGACAGCTCTCTGCCCACCTTACATGTAGATTAAGAATTGACAGCTCTCTGCCTACCTTACATGTAGATTAAGAATTGACAGCTCTCTGCCAACTTTACATGTAGATTTAGAATTGACAGCTCTCTGCCCACCTTACATGTAGATTAAGAATTAACAGCTCTCTGCCCACCTTACATGTAGATTAAGAATTGACAGCTCTCTGCCCACCTTACATGTAGATTTAGAATTGACAGCTCTCTGCCCATCTTACATGTAGATTAAGAACTGACAGCTCTCTGCCCACCTTACATGTAGATTAAGAATCCTCCAAATTTGATCATGCAGCGACAACTCAAGGACTAAGAGCTGTTATTCAAAATTTAAAGACATCCCAAAATGATAAAACTCTTTCATTTAAATGAATCATATATTTCAATGAATATAATCAAAGGTAGTATATCTTCAAAATTAAGTTTAAGTGAAATCCATTGTTTCTATTTGAACTTTCAAGGATACTGCCCTCTATTACTGATCATGCCTAGATAAAGTTCATGGAGTTACACAAAACCAAGGAGTTACTGCAGACCATGGAGTTACTGCAGACCATGGAGTTACTGCAGACCATGGAGTTACTGCAGACCATGGAGTTACTGCAGACCATGGAGTTACTGCAGACCATGGAGTTACTGCAGACCATGGAGTTACTGCAGACCATGGAGTTACTGCAGACCATGGAGTTACTGCAGACCATGGAGTTACTGCAGACCATGGAGTTACTGCAGACCATGGAGTTACTGCAGACCATGGAGTTACTGCAGACCATGGAGTTACTGCAGACCATGGAGTTACTGCAGACCATGGAGTTACTGCAGACCATGGAGTTACTGCAGACCATGGAGTTACTGCAGACCATGGAGTTACTGCAGACCATGGCGTTACTGCAGACCATGGCGTTACTGCAGACCATGGAGTTACATAAGACCATGGAGTTACATAAGACCATGGAGTTACATAAGACCATGGAGTTACATAAGACCATGGAGTTACATAAGACCATGGAGTTACATAAGACCATGGAGTTACATAAGACCATGGAGTTACATAAGACCATGGAGTTACAGCAGACCATGGAGTTACAGCAGACCATGGAGTTACAGCAGACCATGGAGTTACAGCAGACCATGGAGTTACAGCAGACCATGGAGTTACAGCAGACCATGGAGTTACTGCAGACCATGGAGTTACTGCAGACCATGGAGTTACTGCAGACCATGGAGTTACTGCAGACCATGGAGTTACTGCAGACCTTGGAGTTACATAAGACCATACAAGGTGTGTAGAAAGGGAAAGTAAAGGATTAGTTCAATACAGTAAAGCAGTTTACATAAAAGAAGGCTTTAAAGGAACAAAGTGGTGAAGAAACTTCACTACTGTATTTATTCTGTCAACGAGATATTCAGCTCTCATTTTGTAGATACGACTTGTGTGGAAAGTTTACTATAGAAGGTTGGCACCCTCGTCCTCAAAAGTCTTTATGTTTTATATTGTATTTCTGAGATTTTGAAGCTTAAAAGCCATTTGATACAAGTATGTGATGCAGGTATTTCATACAGGTATTTCTTACAGGTATTTCATACAGGTATTTCATGAAAGGGGTAAAACCTAATCTAGCGATAATATACCACTTGAAGAAAGTTTGAATAGAAAAAATCAATTAAACAAGATTTTATTTTATTTAAAATATTTGTACAATTTAAAGAATCATTTTAGAATGTCAGCTGCAGAAACTTGTGCAACATGACTACAGCTTTATGAACATGATGATGGTAGTAATCTAATGAGATAGATATCTCTTTCAGGGATCCCCTTCAATTCACTTATGTGTAACTTGGTGATGATAATTTGTCATTCATATTCCCTTTTTGGTCCTGTGTGTTTTTAACTGAATTGAGCTACTTACTTTTTGAGGCCATAGATAGCAAATGTCCAACATTGGATACAAATTCTCTTCTTAGCAGAATTTGTTAAAAGGATCAAAATCACATAAATTGCAGACCTAATGAGGTGCACTCCAGTGATGACATTTTGAAATGACATTATTTGTTTTAAGCAAGTAGTTCTTATACACAGTGCATCGGATAATGCATTATGTGAACCATTCAAGTCTTGATGTACAATACCTAATATATACTTGTAGTGGGTGTTTAGGGATCCGTTGGGTTGTAGTATGGATTTCTTCACCTTTTGATGATATAATGTATGATTGTATTGGGGAAAACTGGCATTGTATTTACCTTACTTGTGAGGATAATGTACTTCTACAGAATCAGTTAGAAATAAGTTTATTTTTACTTAAAAAAAAAAGCCTCATGACGATGATTTACATTTTCTCGCACATACGGGTTCAAAGTAAATGGACAAAGTGTGCCAATAAAATGAAAGTAATTGTAAAAGCTGGGCTGTATAATGTAAGTTGACAGGATTATTAGCCACTAGGATTTGTTTTAGTGAAATATTATTGAACATTTCATATCGATTGTTTGACTTGGTAATTAATGTACATACAGTAATATATGAGAAAAAATATCAGAGATACAGTAGAAAACAATTAATCTATTCAGCTAGCAGATCCATTTATTTTAGAAATACATGGGGGAAAGAATTGGACCGACCAGGTGTGTATACCTGCTAGGGGTATATGAAACCTCAAAAAGTTTTTGAGAATTGCCGGTAAGTGTGACCAGTCTATTGTTGATAAATGGGTAAGTATGACCAGTCTATTGTTGAAAAATGGGTAAGTGTGACCAGTCTATTGTTGATAAATGGGTAAGTGTGACCAGTCTATTGTTGATAAATGGGTTAGTGTGACCAGTCTATTGTTGATGAATGGGTAAGTCTATTGTTGATAAATGGATAAGTGTGACCAGTCTATTGTTGATAAATGGGTAAGTCTATTGTTGATAAATGGGTAAGTGTGACCAGTCTATTGTTGATAAATGGGTAAGTCTATTGTTGATAAATGGGTAAGTCTATTGTTGATAAATGGATAAGTGTGACCAGTCTATTGTTGATAAATGGGTAAGTGTGACCAGTCTATTGTTGATAAATGGATAAGTGTGACCAGTCTATTGTTGATAAATGGGTAAGTGTGACCAGTCTATTGTTGATAAATGGATAAGTGTGACCAGTCTAGTGTTGATAAATGGGTAAGTGTGACCAGTCTATTGTTGATAAATGGGTTAGTGTGACCAGTCTATTGTTGATAAATGGATAAGTGTGACCAGTATATTGTTGAAAAATGGGTTAGTGTGACCAGTCTATTGTTGATAAATGGGTAAGTGTGACCAGTCTATTGTTGATAAATGGGTAAGTGTGACCAGTCTATTGTTGATAAATGGGTAAGTGTGACCAGTCTATTGTTGATAAATGGGTAAGTGTGACCAGTCTATTGTTGATAAATGAGTAAGTATGACCAGTCTATTGTTGATAAATGGGTAAGTGTGACCAGTCTATTGTTGATAAATGGATAAGTGTGACCAGTCTATTGTTGATAAATGAAGTGAACAACACTGAAATGATTCAAGTGTTCAAAATATTGTTTGCTTTTTTTCCCTTTCGATATTTTTTGGACCAATTCTTGTTGGAAATGTGTGTATATTGCACTGGTAAGTAAACATGACCCCCCACTTGGATGAATGAAATGTGTGTATATTGCACTGGCAAGTAAACATGACCCCCCCCCCCTCCCCACTTGAATGAATGAAATGTGTGTATATTGCACTGGCAAGTAAACATGACCCCCACTTGAATGAATGAAATGTGTGTATATTGCACTGACAAGTAAACATGACCCCCTCCCCACTTGAATGAATGAAATGTGTGTATATTGCACTGGCAAGTAAACATGACACCCCCACACTTGAATGAATGAAATGTGTGTATATTGCACTGGCAAGTAAACATGACCCCTACTTGAATGAATGACATGTGTGTATATTGCACTAGTGAGTAAACATGACCCCGACTCCCCTTCTCCCCACTTGAATGAATGAAATGTGTGTATATTGCACTGGCAAGTAAACATGACCCCCCACTTGAATGAATGAAATGTGTGTATATTGCACTGGCAAGTAAACATGACCCCATACTTGAATGAATGACATGTGTGTATATTGCACTGGTGAGTAAATATGACCCCCCACTTGAATGAATCAAGATGAGCAGCACTGTGATACTGACCATTATATAACCTTGCTTGCTTGAAGACTGCAATATGCAGAGAGTTCACAAAGGTTGGAGCCTTATATAACAATTTGCATTATTTTGAAAATAGCTCTCAAGTGGATGTTCTTTGCAGAACAAAAATGGTCTTATTTGGCTCTTAAGATTGCTGGAAAATGAAATAAATTCCCTGTGAGCTATAGTAGCGTACGGTGAGCTGATATGAACAATAATTAAGCTCAAAGTGAGGGCTGTAGCTTGAATCTGATAAAGATTACAAAAAACATGAAAACAATCAATTGTAAAGGAGATGTTTGTCACAATTCTTTAGAGACAGGAGGTGGTATAATAATTTCTGACGTTTGCAATTGCCTCTCTAAGTGCGTACATTGACACTATACCTGCGTCATGTTATATCCAATAGTGCTCTATTCATTAATGGTCTATCTATTTCTCTATCCCACCCCCTTTTGGTTCTCTCTTTACTTACTTCATTTAGACTTAGAAATTTGATCATTTTCTCAGGAAACTGAATGTTTTGCTTGCTTTATGCCCCCATGATGAAATGATTTCCTGTTTCCAGCAATCAATATTTGCAACATCAATAAATACCTCACTATTCTAAAGATTGCCTGAAAGAAATTCATACTGCAGAGAATGGGTAGTTTGTGACGGAAGTTACATGTCCTTGAGGACGCTCAGCCAATTGTTTGAAGAATTCACTACTAGATTTTACCCTTTTTTTTACAAAATGTAAAATGAATTCCACTGAGATTTCATATTTTATGTTGCTGTAAAAAAGATTTATTTCAAAACTGCATTTTGCTGCATTAGGGACATTTGTTGAAGATAGTTACTCGGATCTATTTATTTGCAAAGGATGCTTTTGCATATGGCTTGGGCATGACCTTTGAATCCATGGGGTGTATGTCACAGGGACATAACATGTTTGACAAAAAGTTGAAATTTAAAGATTTTGTTTGCTTTTGAAAATTGTATGCAAGTTTATGGGCATATATTGTGCGTTAAATATTAATGTGTTTTTCATTAAATTACCTCCACCAACGAAGTTGAACGGAGGTTATGTGTTTGCCTCTGTAAGTTTGTCTGTCTGTCTGTCATCAAGATATCTCAATAACTGATGATTAGATTTGATTCAAATTTGGTTTGTGGTTTTGTTGCTGCTAAAGGAAGAAGTGAAAACATTTTGAGACATATTGGAACAGGAAGGGTGCAAATGGGGGATGGGGACATGATTTGTGCCTCTTGTTTGTATGTCTGTCATCAAGGTATCTCAAGAACTGATGACTGGATTTGGATCAAATTTGGTGTGTGGTTTTGTTACTGTTGTAGGAAAAAAGAATTAAGATTTGGGACTAATTGGAATGGGAAAGGGCAAAAATTGAGGGGTGGGGATGTTTTATGATTGTTGAAGTTGAAAAATTTCAATGGAATGTGCTAAGCAATGACTTTGCACTCTCAGTGAAGATTCAAACAATCAATTTTCTAGACGCAAAGAGACTTACTGTACATCAAGTGTTCTTTGAAATCAAAGAAAATGAAACAAGTGGTTTCTGCCATGAATGGAAAATGATGGAATGTGAATCCTGGCTGAATAGAGCTCAAATAGAGCTCAAATAATGATGCTTCACATGAATAAAACCAAAAACAATGGTATGGCATGGAAAGAAATCCAGTCAGAAGATAATCTTCAAGTGTTCAGATTGCAAAAATCATTACAGATCAAAACTTAGGATGAATCTTGGTTGGCCAAGGATTTCTGGAAAAATCCTAGTAAAGCGGTAAATCGCTATAGGAATTAATTTCATCATTTTTAATACTTATTGGTGACCGATTTTCTTAAAGCTTTCAGAATTTATAAAGGAAAGATTTAAAAATCTTAAAATATCAATTTTATTCAACAATCTAGGAATTTTGAGGCAAAAAACGGGTTTATATTTCAATCCGATAAAACTTGGAGAAAAAAAAAATTGGGGCTTCAAGAAAATCATGCTTAGTGTTTTGAAATATTTCTTACCTTCTTTCAGCAACTTTACTGTTCTTCCCATTATTCCAAAATAATTTCAAATTTAAAGCTTTTTGTGCAAATTTTTGTTAAAAAGGCAAAACAACTTGCAGACTCCACTCATCAGTACAACAGTAGTCTAGTAGGCATAATAGTATACACACTAATGAGTATAAGTTTTGATCGGAAAGCCAAAACGGAAGAAAATTCTCCTCTTTTTTAAACAATTTTAGCTTAGTTTCTACTTAAAAGACCCAAATCTAAAAAGGAAAATAGTTAAAATACATAAATACAACATAATAAAACCAAAATTAAAAAAGGAAAAGCAAAAATTCTTTAAAATTCTTATTAAAGAAATTTACCGCTACGCTATGATTTTTCCGGATTTCTGAGGTAGATTATGTTTGGTATGGAGATCAAATGAACTCTACAATTATCCCAGGCATGTTGCAACGGGGTGGAGGTATGTGCTCTGGAGAGTGCTAATATTTCAATTAAAACATGCAATTGATGTTTTTTCCATTAATCAATTTATCAACTACTAGTTCTCATGAATTGCCCATGTGCATTGACCATTTTCTGGCCTGTAATCCTGACCCAAATTCATATCGCATGCCTGTATTTATGTGTTATTTATCATATTAAAATTGCATCAACTCCACAATTTTTATCAGCTCTAGTTTTCCCCTTTAATCTTCTATTGATGACGCTCTGAATGAAGATCCAAACCATCAATTTCTGGATGCAAAGAGACTTACTGTACATCAAGTGTTATTTGGAATGAAAGAATTGGTTTCTGCTATGAAAGGAAAATTATGGAATGTGAATCCTGGCTGAATAGAGCTCAAACAATGATGCCTCACTTGGATAAAACTGGAAACAATGGTACATTATGGCCTTGGAAGAAATCCAGTCAGAAGATAATCTTCAAGTGTTTAGATTGCAGATGATCACTACAGATCAAAATTTAGGGATGAATCTTGGTGGGCCTAGGATTTCTGAGGTAAATTAAATTAGGTATGGATATTAAATGAAGTCGAAAATTATTCTTGGCTTGTTAGAGTTGCAACGGGGCAGAGGTATGCACTCTAGAGAGTGCTAATATTCTAGTTAAAACATGCAATAAATGTTTTTTCCATTAATTATTTTATCAACTACTTCATGCATTACTCATGTGCATTGACCATTGTCTGACCTGTATTCCTGTGCCAAATTCATATCGTATACCTTTATTTATATGTGTAGTAAAGGAATAACATTTTCCATTGATAGGGATCTTTACAACTTAATTGTATACAGAGAAAATCAATTTTTCGAAATTTACCACAATTTCAATAATACATTTTCAAAAAATGTGGCAAGTAAAATCATTATCTTTTATTTATAGTAAATATAATATTTCAAAATTGTACAATGTAAAAATGTCCTTTCGTTGCTATGCATGGTTGAAACCATAGGAAGCAATCATGGCTTGTTCCTGGGTTGGAGTTATTTCTTTGAATAAATCATGTTCTTCAATCCATGACTTATCTTTTACGATTTGAGGCTGTTTCAGTGTTTCTGCCTTCTCACATGTGGATTCGATTGACATGTGAGTTATTTATTGCGTTAAAATTGTGCCAACTCCACAATTTTTATCAGCTTTAGTTTTCCCCTTTAATCTTCTATTGATGTCGAGTGTAAAATTTTTTTAGTGCATTTATTCTCCATATAAAAATGGTACGGTTTGATTTAATTGACAGCTTTATTTGTGTCTCTAGAGTGACGATGATACGCTTAAATGATGTTCAGCCTGAGGCAACTTTGTATCCTTGTAAGTTATCGGCAGGTATCATGAGGTATTAAATGCACACGGTGACAAGAAACTAATCAATATCAGTTTGATTTTAGGTGATTTTACTTCTCTATAAAAGATGGGGGGGGGAGGGAAGTACTTATAAATATTTGATTACCCCCTCTACAAAAATTCCTTGTTACCCAATTGCACAAGATTGAACCATTTTCCAACGAAAGTTGAAAAAAATGTTTTGCATTACAGAAGATGTATTTTCAATTGTGTTGTAATAATGACTGTTGCAACATGGATGCCATGACTTTGTGTTGTAACAATGACTGTTGCAATACGGATGCCATGACTTTGTGTTGTAACAATGACTGTTGCAGCATGGATGCCATGACTTTGTGTTGTAACAATGACTGTTGCAACATGGATGCCATGACTTTGTGTTGTAACAATGACTGTTGCAACATGGATGCCATGACTTTGTGTTGTAACAATGACTGTTGCAACATGGATGCCATGACTTTGTGTTGTAACAGTGACTGTTGCAACATGAATGCCATGACTTTGTGTTGTAACAATGACTGTTGCAACATGGATGCCATGACTTTGTGTTGTAACAATGACTGTTGCAACATGGATGCTATGACTTTGTGTTGTAAGAATGACTGTTGCAACATGGATGCCATGACTATGTGTTGTAACAATGACTGTTGCAACATGGATGCCATGACTTTGTGTTGTAATAATGACTGTTGCAACATGGATGCCATGACTTTGTGTTGTAACAATGACTGTTGCAACATGGATGCCATGACTTTGTGTTGTAACAGTGACTGTTGCAACATGAATGCCATGACTTTGTGTTGTAACAATGACTGTTGCAACATGGATGCCATGACTTTGTGTTGTAACAATGACTGTTGCAACATGGATGCTATGACTTTGTGTTGTAAGAATGACTGTTGCAACATGGATGCCATGACTATGTGTTGTAACAATGACTGTTGCAACATGGATGCCATGACTTTGTGTTGTAATAATGACTGTTGCAACATGGATGCCATGACTTTGTGTTGTAACAATAACTGTTGCAACATGGATGCCATAAGTCATGATCTGAAATTCTCTGAAGAATATATGTAGATTATGCACTTCAGTGTGAACTGATTGAGCCTTGCAGTGAGTTAAGTGGTCTGAATTGTGAGATAGAAATAATTATGACGTACAAAAGATGACTTACCACGAAAATATCTCCCCGTTTTGGATATTTATAAATATCAGTCGGAATAATGTGCCCCTTGTCAAAAGATTCAGTTACCATCAACAGGAAAGCAGATCAATAATTTATGCATCAATTTGATATATTTTGTTCTTTGGATGTGTTGAATTCTTCAAAATGAATTGTTGCAGTAATGTGGCATTGTATTGATGTTTACAGCACATGTGATAGAAGCAGAACCTTAACAAATTAGGATAAAGTTTATTGCTGAATTTTGCTTTTGTGTTTTTAATGCTGCATTCAGGAGGTAGAACAAATTTCAGTTGTACATTTTGTATATAAGCATAGCTCATTGCATGAATGCGCTTAAGTTGAGCTGAGATAATTTGACATGAGCTCGTATTTGGAGCTTTGATGGAAGAATTGCAGGCTTGTATGGAAACGAGTATGCGCATTGCAAATTATGAGAGAGAGAGAGAGAGAGAGAGAGAGAGAGAGAGAGAGAGTTGAACACACAATTACAATGACGGGGTCGTTGCCTGCGTATTCGGTTATGATAGTACAAATGCTATCACGAAACGCTTAATACGACCCGGACTAGAACACAGGTACGACGTACGGACAGACATAACATCGGCAACCAAGTCAATGTCCACAGCCTTTGATAACCAGTTGTGGTGCACTGGCGTGTCTACCCAACCCAGGATTGAACCCGGGGCCTCGTGGTCTGTAGACAGGTATGATAACCGCTACACCACAGTAGGTAGATAGCAAATTATGAGCTAAAAGGTAGCTCATATAGTGATCTTGAAGCAAGCCTTACATGGGTAGCCAACATCACCTTGGATATAATATGGTGATCTTGAAGCAAGCCTTACAAGGGTTGCCAACATCACGTGGGATAAATATGGTGATCTTGAAGCAAGCCTTACATGGGTAGCCAACATCACCTTGGATATAATATGGTGATCTTGAAGCAAGCCTTACAAGGATAGCGAACAGCACCTTGGATATAATATGCTGATCTTGAAGCAAGCCTTACTCGGGTTGCCAACATCACCTTGGATATATATGGTGATCTTGAAGCAAGCCTTACATGGGTAGCCAACATCACCTTGGATATAATATGGTGATCTTGAAGCAAGCCTTACAAGGGTTGCCAACATCACGATGGGATAAATATGGTGATCTTGAAGCAAGCCTTACATGGGTAGCCAACATCACCTTGGATATAATATGGTGATCTTGAAGCAAGCCTTACAAGGATAGCGAACAGCACCTTGGATATAATATGCTGATCTTGAAGCAAGCCTTACTCGGGTTGCCAACATCACCTTGGATATAATATGGTGATCTTGAAGCAAGCCTTACATGGGTAGCCAACATCACCTTGGATATAATATGGTGATCTGGAAGCAAGCCTTACAAGGGTTGCCAACATCACGTGGGATAAATATGGTGATCTTGAAGCAAGCCTTACATGGGTAGCCAACATCACCTTGGATATAATATGGTGATCTTGAAGCAAGCCTTACAAGGATAGCGAACAGCACCTTGGATATAATATGCTGATCTTGAAGCAAGCCTTACTCGGGTTGCCAACATCACCTTGGATATAATATGGTGATCTTGAAGCAAGCCTTACATGGGTAGCCAACATCACCTTGGATATAATATGGTGATCTGGAAGCAAGCCTTACAAGGGTTGCCAACATCACGTGGGATAAATATGGTGATCTTGAAGCAAGCCTTACATGGGTAGCCAACATCACCTTGGATATAATATGCTGATCTTGAAGCAAGCCTTACAAGGGTTGCCAACATCACCTTGGATATAATATGGTGATCTTGAAGCAAGCCTTACAAGGATAGCGAACAGCACCTTGGATATAATATGCTGATCTTGAAGCAAGCCTTACTCGGGTTGCCAACATCACCTAGATAATATGGTGATCTGGAAGCAAGCCTTACAAGGGTTGCCAATATCACCCGGGATATAATATGCTGATCTTGAAGCAAGCCTTACATGGGTAGCCAACATCACGTGGGATAAATATGGTGATCTTGAAGCAAGCCTTACAAGGATAGCGAACAGCACCTTGGATATAATATGCTGATCTTGAAGCAAGCCTTACTCGGGTTGCCAACATCACCTAGATAATATGGTGATCTTGAAGCAAGCCTTACAAGGGTTGCCAACATCACCCGGGATATAATATGCTGATCTTGAAGCAAGCCTTACATGGGTAGCCAACATCACTTTGGATTTAATATGCTGATCTTGAAGCAAGCTTTACACGGGTTGCCAACATCACGTGGGATAAATATGGTGATCTTGAAGCAAGCCTTACGAGGGTAGCCAACATTACTTAGGGATATACAGTAGTTTTCACCAACAGTTCAAAGTGGAACAATTGTGGAAATAATAATTACTGGTTTAGATTTTGGGGTATGATTTCTTCATGATCAAATTTACTTTCTTCATCAATCGAGGTAATTTATAACTTAATCTAATTATACCTTTAATATGATCATTGGATTAAATCAATTTACCAGTCTATACATGTATATATAAACAGTAAAAACCTTGATGAATTTTCTGCACTGAAAGTCTGTTAACGGATACTCTGGGTAAATGTGATCGTTGCCGACTTTGCTGATTTTGGCTCTACACACGCATCCTGTGCAACCAATAAGATCACAATTTGCATTATTTCTGGAGTAATTAGGCCCTATAATTCTAATACAGTAGCTGTAAAATGGATATTCTTAGGTGATGAGAATGTTTTGCTATTTTACATTTATTGAAAAGTTTTCTACATGATTTAATGACAAAAGTGTGGAATTATGTATCTGTGCCAGAAGATGTAGCAAGGTGAGGTTACAGTGGCAGGCTTCTCCCATGGTTCAAAGGAGATGATCATCTTTCCTGCACACATGCCCTAATAGGGATTCATAGTAGCTGTAATGACAATCTTGATATTTAAACTGAATAAAGAGAAATAAATGTAAAGTTGTAAACTGTAATCAAATGTGTAGATCTTTCATAAAGTAATAACTGAAAGCAGGACAGGCAAAAGTATTCAGCATGAGATCAATAAAACAAGATAAAGGAAGTGTCAGGTTACAAGAAGTAGTTTAGTGCCAAAATTCAAGAATGCTGAAATTTGTAAAGGCCTCTTTCCTTACAGGATCCCTTTCATCATGTGTCTCCATCTCTTATCATAAACACCTACTTACAAAATACTCCTTCATAAAACTTTCTTCTTGTGATAAATGACAGACTCTGCAAGAAACCAGCTCCCATCTGTGGTTCGGTTAAAAACTGACAATAAAACATTAAAAGAGATGCAAGTTTGAAATGAACTTGCATTCATGTCTCTCTAGAGTGTATGTCGTAAATTGCTGCATGGTATTGCTGGGTGTAATAATGCATTATGACAAGTGTAATATATTCTGTATTTATTTCAGTGGAATTGTACTTTTTTCATTGCTGCTGAACAAGGTTTTTTGAGCCATTTCCCAAGGTAATATATGTCTCGGATATCTTGAAAAAAATAATTAACCTGAAAGGGTAAGCTGGTCTTCTTCTTGCAAATACGTACTACACCATTTAACATACTCATCTGATAGACGGTGTGTGCCACCCAACTGCTAGCCACTTTCCCTAAAGGTTGGCTGGGAAGAAGACAATCTCTGTACTTTCATGTCAGTGTATCTTTCTGCATATCTGTTGAAAAAATTGTGGGTTGAAACGTTGTCACAGTCAGAATCAAACCTGCAACCTCCAGCATCTAAGTACGTTTAACAGACTGAGCTCGCAGTCGCCTTGCCTATAGAGGAGTTTCCTCAAAATGGTTGTCAAATGGGCAGTAGGGAACTTCCAGATTTACAGGCTGCAAAAAAGGAAGCTGCTGCGATACCCTTCAAACATGACCAGTGTTTGACATTTGCAACATTCCTTGTAGCTCTCTGTGGGTGTGGTGAAGTCTGTTCTTTCATGTGATTTTTTTGCTTTGAATTTGAACCATGAATATGATTTTGGAAGCAAGGCTTGGGGTGAAATATGCTCGCTAACTTTATCAATCCCTGTCAAGCGTGGAGGACTATAATGATCTTTATTAGAATATAAGCAATACAAGAAACAAAATAGTGGGAAAGCGATGAAGGAGATATACAAGGTAATAAATTGTTCATTTGTGTAGAAAGGAGTGAATATATGATGATGTCTGGCCTGCATTGGTCTTCAGATTGTTTGGACTTGTAGTGGCTTAATTTACAATGCAGGCAGTTTATGTCTTAAATATATGCATTGAAGCATTCAAAACTCAGTCAATTTCATGTGGACATAAAATTTCATGATGGGAAATGATGGATACAGAAAAAACTGTTCAGCTTTTATTGTGTGTAATAATATTTTACTTGTAGTACATGTTGTTCATATTTATCTATGCACATCAGTACATGTTGTTCATATTTATCTTTGCACATCAGTACATGTTGTTCATATTTATCTATGCACATCAGTACATGTTGTTCATATTTATCTTTGCACATCAGTACATGTTGTTCATATTTATCTATGCACATCAGTACATGTTGTTCATATTTATCTTTGCACATCAGTACATGTTGTTCATATTTATCTATGCACATCAGTACATGTTGTTCATATTTATCTTTGCACATCAGTACATGTTGTTCATATTTATCTATGCACATCAGTACATGTTGTTCATATTTATCTATGCACATCAGTACATGTTGTTCATATTTATCTATGCACATCAGTACATGTTGTTCATATTTATCTATGCACATCAGTACATGTTGTTCATATTTATCTATGCACATCAGTACATGTTGTTTATATTTACCTAAACACATAAATGCATTTAGAAAAATAAACAGCAAAATATTCATATGTTTCGTTATTAGTATTTTAAGACATTTACAGATAATAGATATTTCTAGGGCCTTCAGCTTTAAAATTAAATTTGAAGGGTAACCTCTATGCTCTCAGGCAGAATGTGCAATGTTTCTTCCAAATCCTTCATTTTCTCTTCCTTTGTTCAGTATGACTACTTGACTGCAGATGTATAACCTAGGCATTATAGCCATTATTGAAATAAGCTGCTTTACAGAAATGGAATAGTTGTGTGAAGGAACTCAGGCGAGTAATTTGAAGTTTAAGTGGAAAGAGGAATTGGAATGTATCCGGGAATGAATGTAGTTTATTAGATGTCTACAGTAAGTGGCACATCAAACCTTTGCTGTAAACTATGAATGTAGTTTATTAGATGTCTACAGTAAGTGGCACATCAAACCTTTGCTGTAAACTATGACTGTAGTTTATTAGATGTCTACAGTAAGTGGCATATCAAACCTTTGCTGTAAACTATGAATGTAGTTTATTAGATGTATACAGTAAGTGGCATATCAAACCTTTGCTGTAAACTATGAATGTAGTTTATTAGATGTCTACAGTAAGTGGCACATCAAACCTTTGCTGTAAACTATGAATGTAGTTTATTAGATGTCTACCGTAAGTGGCATATCAAACCTTTGCTGTAAACTATAAATGTAGTTTATAAGATGTCTATCGTAGGTGGCATATCAAACCTTTGCTGTAAACTATGAATGTAGTTTATTAGATGTCTACAGTAAGTGGCATATCAAACCTTTGCTGTAAACTATGAATGTAGTTTATTAGATGAATACAGTAAGTGGCATATCAAACCTTTGCTGTAAACTATGAATGTAGTTTATTAGATGTCTACAGTAAGTGGCACATCAAACCTTTGCTGTAAACTATGAATGTACTTTATTAGATGTCTACCGTAAGTGGCATATCAAAGTTTCGCTGTAATTTATAAATGTAGTTTATTAGATGTCTATCGTAGGTGGCATATCAAACCTTTGCTGTAAACTATGAATGTAGTTTATTAGATGAATACAGTAAGTGGCATATCAAACCTTTGCTGTAAACTATGAATGTAGTTTATTAGATGTCTACAGTAAGTGGCACATCAAACCTTTGCTGTAAACTATGAATGTAGTTTATTAGATGTCTACCGTAAGTGGCATATCAAACCTTTGCTGTAAACTATAAATGTAGTTTATTAGATGTCTATCGTAGGTGGCACATCAAACCTTTGCTGTAAACTCCAAACGAAAGTAAAAGTGATCTGTATCATGTTTTCTTCTGTGATGAAGATATCTGAGGGGAAAGAATACAGAATACAAAATTTGCAAGTTTCACGTTAATTTATTTTTTTAAATAGATAAGTATGTGGATGCTTGAAATCAGAGGGACATACATATTGATCAATCTTGAAATCACAGGGACTGCATTATGATCAATCTTGGAATCACAGGGACATACATTTTGATCAATCTTGGAATCACAGGGACATACATTAGGATCAATCTTGAATTCACAGGGACATACATTATGATCAATCTTGAAATCACAGGGACATACTGTACATTATGATCAATCTTGAAATCACAGGGACATACATTATGATCAATTTGAATTCACAGGGACATTGGTTATGATCAATCTTGAAATCACAGGGACATACATTATGATCAATCTTGAAATCACAGGGACATTGGTTATGATCAATCTTGAAATCATAGGGACAAACATTATGATAAGTCTTGAAATTACAGGGACATACATTATGATCAATCTTGAAATCATAGGGACATACATTATGATCAATCTTGAAATCCCAGGAACATACATTATGATCAATCTTGAATGACAGAAACACATGATCAATCTTGAAATCACAGAGACATACTTTATGATCAATCTTGAATCACAGGGACACATGATCAATCTTGAAAGCATAGGGACATGCATTATGATCAATCTTAAGTCATTGGGACATACATTATGATCATTTTTAAAATCACAGGGACATACATTGTGATCAATCTTAAAATCATTGGGACATACATTATGATCAATTTTGAAATCAGAGGGACATACATTATGATCAATCTTGAATCACAGGGACATACATTATGATTAATCTTGAAATCATATAGACATACATTATGATTATTCTTGAAATCATTGGGACATACATGATGATCAATCTTGAAATCACAGGGACATACATTATGATCAATCTTGAAATCACAGGGACATACATTATGATCAATCTTGAAATCACGGACATACATTATGATCAATCTTGAAATCACAGTGACATACATAGTGAATGGATATTGGGGTAAATTTTTGTTGTGTGTACTTGACTGGTTATGTTGATGAGCGCTAGCGTGGGCCTTAATTATGAGCGCAAACTAGCTGCCATCCAATTCCAGGTACTGTGGAAATGTTTAGTGTTATGCATATGGACCCCGGGTAAAATGTGAAGGCAATAACTTAGTAAGTAAAGATTGACACGAGAAGAAAAAGGTTGGTTAGATAGTTTCGTGAATTTATTCAAACCTAAAAAAACATGAAAATTGAAATAGCATTCGTTTGCACGAAGCTTGATTTTCTAAACGGATAATAGAACAAACGGGCAGGTAAACAGCTAAATGGATAACCATCACAACCTTAATATCTAATGCAATTATTGCATTTCTCCTTTTATTTTATTTTTTTCAACCGGTCAAGAGATTCAGAAATATTACTCCTTTTGGCAGATCTAGTATGTCAGGAATATAAATCACTTGCCCTTACTAGTGGAATAATTATTCCAAAAATGATTACCATGCAATTCTCTGAAGAGTTGAAGCAGACGGAATAAAAAAGAAAAAAAAAAACTGTTGTGAACGATCTAAGCTTAATTGCATTCATCTCAAAGGTTGTTAGTGCTATAAGGAATAAAGCCCATCAGTTTAAATTAATGCTCAATAAGATGTTCCAGTGTTTTGAAGTTGGTTTTGAGGAGGTGTTTTACATGTAAGTGCTATAAGGAGTGAAGCCCATAGGAGGTGTTTTACATGTAAGTGCTATAAGGAGTGAAGCCCATAGGAGGTGTTTTACATGTAAGGGCTATAAGGAGTGAAGCCCATAGGAGGTGTTTTACATGTAAGTGCTATAAGGAGTGAAGTCCATAAGGTTGAAATTAATGCTCAATAAGTTATTCCAGTGTTTATTTTGAGATTATTAATATTACTATGTATGTGGCTTATCAGCATATGGGGTAACACTTAGTGAGCAAATCATCTGGATTGAAATGTTCATAGCTGGGAAAGGCACCCATTGTAGTTTTGTGTAAGAGATGGTGCAACTAGTTTGTGTTAAGAGGTAGTGCATATAATTTGTGTTAAGAGGTGGTGCAATTAGTTTGTGTTAAGAGGTGGTGCAATTAGTTTGTGTTAAGAGGTGGTACAATCAGCTTGTATTAAGAGGAAGTGCAATTAGTTTGTGTTAAGAGGTGGTGCAATTAGTTTGTGTTAAGAGGTGGTGCAATTAGTTTGTATTAATAGGTGGTGCAATTAGTTTGTTTTAAGAGGTGGTGCAATTAGTTTGTGTTAAGAGGTGGTGCAATTAGTTTGTGTTGATAGGTGGTGCAATTAGTTTGTGTTAAGAGGTGGTGCAATTAGTTTGTGTTAAGAGGTGGTGCAATTAGTTTGTGTTAAGAGGTGGTGCAATTAGTTTTTGTTAAGAGGTGGTGCAATTAGTTTGTGTTAAGGGGTGGTGCAATTACTTTGTATTAATAGGTGGTGCAATTAGTTTGTTTTAAGAGGTGGTGCATTAGTTAGTGTTAATAGGTGGTGCAATTATTTTGTGTTAATAGGTGGTGTAATTAGTTTTTTTTTGCCATAAAAAGTATAAAAACAGTATCATTAACGTTATATCATACTGTGATGAAACGACTACAGATAGAAATTCAGATTTAAGGATTGTTTCTTTTCATTACAAACGATGTATTTATTTCTCATTTGAAACCCTTCATCCCTTTTAACACCTTTTGTTATGTTTCTATATTTATGTTTAATGCATTGTTATTTTGCATATATGCCATTGTAAGTTAGTTTTGTTTGATTGCAAACAGCATAGTGCCCTCTTGTATTTACTGACAATCAGTGTCTATTAATCTTTGTTTGTTCTTTAATCTGTCACTCCTTTTCATTATCTCACGGTATAAGCAACAAGTGTGTCTCTTCCAGAATTCTAATAAATCTTTCCCAAAGATGAAAGCAATTTTGGCTCTATGTTATCTGTCCTCATAATAATTCCAAAATGTTATTGAACAAATAATACAATTAAATGCTCAAAGAAAACCACTTATTTTTTTCTCAAGAAACCCCTTTTCATTTTGTGCAATTATGATGAGTTCATCTTACTTTAAAATTCAGATCTTAGGAAATGCTCTGGGGAAAGCTACGCCGATGATGATTCAGCAAAATTGTTGTTTTCACAAATATTGCTGCTATTAAACCTTTAGAAACATGTACATTTAATCAATTAACCAAAGCACAAATTGCAGACGTTGTGGTGCATTAAGCAATTGCAGAAAAAGCAAAAACTTATAAGGTCAATATTATCTTAATTTAGAAATGTCAATCATATTCCTGTTTGCTTCAAGTACTGTATGTTTTTTTGCTTTGGAAATTGTGCATTTTTTGAATAAACCCAGCAGGTTAGGTGATTGTATTTTGATTGCTTGTTTGTTTGTTATTTATATTGATAAATGCTTGACAAGAACAAGTAAAATATTCAAAATAAATCTGTGAAAAAGAAGAATAAATGGTAAGAAATAAATAAGTTGTTTATTCTATTGTAGCCTCAAATTATTGTTGCAACTGTTCATTAATGATGTAATTTTTTTCCCATTCATATTCAAATTAAAGACTCGTAAACTTTTTATTCATGCTTAGAAACTGAAAAAATGTGTTGTTTTATGTAAAGCAAGACACCTGTTTTTGACATCTGCCACATAATTTAATAAAAAGGTAAAACATCACCTAAGTATTCTTATTAAACTAAAATTATTGGGTATGTTTGGTTTGCATGCGAAGCATAATGCGAACCTATGTAATGGCGATTTCGTCCGTCTGGTCAGCCTCAATTTTTCCTAAGAGTTTATCAGAAATGTTAAAGTTCTTTGAGAATTCCTTAGAAAATGGTAAAGTTTCTTCAGAGTTCCTTAGAAAAAGTTAAAGTTTCTTCAGATATCTTTATGGAAGCTTAGAATTCCTTACAAAATATTTTAGTTTTTCAGAGACACTTAAGAAAGGATTGAAGACTAGTTTCCTTAAAAAGTCTACAAAACATTCAATATTTTCTTAGAAGATAACTGTGAAAATGATATAATTTTCCAATATTCTTCAGAGATCCTCAAGTGTCTCTCATGTAGCACTTAAGATTTAAAATTCTTAAAATTCTTTAAAATATTTGGGCACCAACAGTTGTATCAGGCATGATTATTAAACTCTGCCTGTATTATTGTGGTCATTTGCATAAAGCTGCAACAGTATATGAACTTACTCGACTTATTATTTTATTTAGTATGCTCAATCAGGGAGTGTGACAGGATGTGACTGCATATGGAAATAGGGAGGGATGCCATATGGGGGGACATGGATTGGGCCCATAGGGGACAAATGATATAATATATACCATGTGGTATGCACCAAGGGCTATATCAGGCATAATTATTTGACTCTGCCTTTGTTTTTCTTATTCAACAAGTCATTTGCATATAGGTTATTATATGAACTGACACTTTCATACATAGTATGCTCAATCAGGGACTATAATAGCTAGGATAAGACTTCTTATGGAGCCTGTGGGATGTCATGTGAGACATAGGGTGGGATGCCATGTGGGACATGGGGTTGGATGCCATGTGGAACAGGGTGGAATGTCATGTAGGATATATGGTGGAATGCCATACAGGATATAGGGTGGAATGCTATGGGATGGAATGCCATGTGGGATATGGGATGGTATGGGATGTCATTTCAACAAGTTATTTGCATATAAGTTATTCTATGAACTGACACTTTTATACATAGTATGCTTAATCAGGGACTGTGATAGCTATCTTATGGAGCCTATGGCATGGCATATGAGACATGGAGTGGGATGCCATGTGGAACAGGGTGGAATGCCATGTGGGACATGGTGGGATGCCACGAGTTACACAGAGTGTGACAGGTTGGGATGCCATGAGTGACATAGGGTAGGATGCCATGTTTGACGTAAGGTAGGAAGCTATGTGGGACATAGGGTAGGAGGCCATGGGGACATGAAATGTGATGCCATGTGGGACATAAAATAGGATGTTATTGGGACATTGGGAGGGATACCATATGGAACATATGGTGGGATCCAGTGTGGGACATAAAGTGGGACATCAGGTGGGAAGCCACTGATGCGGGACACAGGGAGGGATGCCATATGGGACATATGGAGAGATGTCATATGGTACATATGGCTGGATTAATGTGGGACATATATTTAGGATGGGATCCATGTGGGACATAGGGTGGGATGCCATGTGGGTCATAGGATGGGATGCCATGTGGGACATATGGTGGAGTGCCATGTGGGACAAATGGTGGAATGCCATGTGAGACATACTGTATAGTGGAATGCCATATGGGAGATATGGTGGAATGCCATGTGGGACAAGGCATGAGATAGGATGTCATGTGGGACATGGGGTGGGATGTTCATTTGGGACATGGAATGGGATCCATGTTGGACATAGAGTGGGATGCCATGTGGGTTTTAGGATGGAATGCCATATGGGACATATGGTGGAATGGGACATGGGATAGGATGTCATATGGTACATGGGATGGGATGCCATGTGGGAGATATTGTGGAATGCCATGTGGGACAAGGGATGGAATGGGATGTCATGTGGGACATGGGGTGGGATGCCATGTGGGACATGGGATGCCGTGTGGGACATAGGATGCCATGGGGGACATGGGATACCCTGTGGGACATAGGATGCCATGGGGGACATAGGATGCCATGGGGGACATAGGATGCCATGTGGGACATAGGATGCCATGTGGGACATGGGATGCCATGTGGGACATGGGATGCCATGTGAGACATGGGATGCCATGTGGGACATGGGATGCCATGTGGGACATGGGATGCCATGTGAGACATGGGATGCCATGTGGGACATGGGATGCCATGTGGGACATGGGATGCCATGTGGGACTTAGTGTGAGATGCCAATTTTATAATTGGCTGGGTGATATGATATGGGTGTCAATTTGCATGGGCATGCAAACCATGACGGAATTTACCGTTCTAGTCTTTATGTTTTACTGTTTCATCATGACCCTTGTTGTATTCATGGAATGCTCTTAAACTAAATTCCTTAAAACTAGATTAAGAACTATCTTCTTAAGATGCTAAAAGTCAAATCCCATTTGCCTTCAAGAAGTTTTTGTAGTGGATTTTCAAGAAGTTTAGGATTGCATATCTTCTTCATAAAACAAGGTCTTTGAATGTCTTCATAAGCACCACTTTTCCACCATTGTACCCCGTAACATTTGAAGAATCATTTACCTCATAAAGTAAAGTTTGAATGACTATAAACCTATTCAGTGGTGTGCTACCTCGCTTATGTCATGTTTGACGTATATACATGTATCTGATCTTCAAGCATGGGCAAAGGCCAAAAATATTCAAGATAGAAAGAATATTGAAGAAATATTTGAAGAATTTGTAATATGACACTTGAAACTATTTAAAAGTTGTAGAGGGTGTATTCGTTTGCCACCAACCTTTCTCATATATATGTCTATTGACTTTATAGATAATAGTCAACAACTTGACTTTATAGATAATAGTCAACAACTTGACTTTATAGATAATAGTCAACAACTTGACTTTATAGATAATAGTCGACAACTTGACTTAAAAGATAATATTTAACAACTTGACTTTATACAGTAGATAATAGTCAACAATTTGACTTTATAGATAATAGTCAACAACCTGACTTTATAGATAATAGTCAACAACTTGACTTTATAGATAATAGTCAACAACTTTCTTTTTTTTTTGGGGAAGGGGTGGGGTTCTTTTATACAGGGGCAATGTCATCCCCAAAAATATTGCCCCCTTCCAGATCCAAATTGCTTCAAAGAAAAGGATTTCCCCTTATGGGTCTTTTTACCCCCAACATGGGACCCTTTCCCCTAACATTTGAGTCTTTCCCCCAACATGGGACCCTTTCCCCTTACCAGGAGCTGCTGGCTTTGACAAGTGTTGAAATCCACACTAAGCATTCAGTGATAACATTAGGCCTCAAGTTAACGAATTGAATTTTAGCGATTAGACATGAAATCTCTTTGTACCAAAGATACCTAAAATAAACCACAAGCTACTTTAAATTGCACGCGTGCAGCATGATATTCTTCACCAATTGCATTGTCATTTTTGTAACAAGATTATCAAGTCTTCGATCGCATTGTATCAAAGTTTTTTTAGCAGTCAAAAAACTTCCAGGTTTAGCCCCATCCAGGAACTTCATTTCAATTCTGGAATGTTCTGAGTGAGGGGGCTATCACAAAACTATTTACAGTCACTTTCCTCAAGATGGTAACTGCATGCACTCAGCCATGTACAACAGTGGCCGTGTGCAGTTGGAGGTATGGGAATTTGCGTAGGTTGCCGGGGAGAGGGCATGGGTGGAGAAAGGGAGTTTATGGGGTTATTGCATAAGTATTAGGCATCGAGGCATATAAATACAGTTTTTTTTGTTGTTGCAAAGATGATTCTTATTTATAGCACTAGAAAGCTTGGTTATGATAGCACAGCATGTTGCTAGATGTCAAGGGGGGCTTATTTGGTATTTCAAGACTTTTTCGATTTTTCACAAAATTCAAGGTCAATGGTCATATTTAAACAAACGTGAAGTTGGTCATTTAAACATTTAGGTTGCTAAACATAAATGCACAGCCCCAATATTTATGCAATTTACGGAAATATATATAATTTCAGAAGAGTTTTACCTTTAAGCGTACAAAAAAAGTAAAAGGGTATTTTTATCGGTAAAATAAATTGTATAACTGGTGGAAATTAGGTATATATTAAAATTCTGAAATCCCCACCAAATTTTTTTTGAAAGAGGATATTTCTCTCCCAAAAATTTAAAGCTAGTGCAAACCCTGAAAGCATGAAGTTTGAAAAATGCACTCATGATTTCAGAAATTTCAAAAAGCATGCTATCCATTTCAGCTGGTTCTAATATTCCTTGGGCCTCTTTTTCTAAAGGTACTAAAATATCTCCATCACTGTTGATAAGCCTTCTGACTCTTCCTCATCCTCAGTTTCACTTTCAAAGAAGATTCAGGATGCACTTTCTTCTGTCGTCTTACTGTAAATGTCAAAAAATTTAAAAATAACTTTAGTGACGTAGCTATAACAAATTGTTAGGAACGGTAAAGGGGTATGTCTTTTATTGCAGCAATCTATGTGAAAGTACATTGTTTTTGCTACAGAATGGTCTTTAAAACTTTTCATTATGATATAGGGGTGGATTACACATTTTTTTTTTACAAAGGGTCAAAAATCACCAAAATTCACAACATTTTACATATTTTACGAATAATTTTAAAAATTGACTAAGTATGAACAAAATTTGATTAGATTTGGGCAATATCACTTGTCTACATATTATATATGAAAAAAGATTAGATTTGTGCAATATCACTTGTCAGCATATTATATATGGAAAAGAAAAAAAAATTGTGCAATATTACTTGTCTACATATTATATATGAAAAAAGATTGGATTTGTGCAATCTCACTTGTCTACATATTATATATGAAAAACAATAACAACAGACAATCTAAAATAACTCAATCTAATTTTGGTCAATTTTTCAAAAATATGCATTTTTTGGGACATTTTTAAACAAGAAGTGAAATTTCTTAATGTTTGGATCAAATTTACCAAAATATAGAGAGTATAGACCCCCCCATTCCCCCCCCCCCATTCCCCCCCTCCCAAATACAATATTATGACAGATCTTTCCGAGATCTTTGCAATAAAACTATTCACACCCCTATAAGATTTTAGTAAGGTCCTGATTTTATTTTTTAGAAAAGGTAGTTTGAAAACGGTTCGCTGTGTGGTAGAGTAAGAGTCTGTGAAGAAGATTTACATCATGAAGCATCCTCTGTTGTGCCAGCTACATGTAGCACATGTCCGCTGAGATTTATTTTTAGAAAGCATCCAAAGCTGAGTGATATCACAGTAGCTAATTTTGTTTCCTAAAAGAGTCAAGTTGTGGGGTTTTCTTTCTCCCTAATCCAAAATGTCAGAGCATTCTTATAGATTTGACATTTTAGGAGTGTTTAATCAACCTTCAAGAGAGCTATTCTTAGCCATGCAAGGATAACCAGCACTGTTCTTTTTTCATGTTGCCTTTGGCAGTGAATTATAAATTTCTTATCTATTTATATCAACTTCAACAGATTGGAAATTCTTATTTTTTTATCTTTTACAATATTTGTCACGATTCTTGCATAAATCCTTCCGCTGTATTGTCTTGGCCTTGAAAGACAGAAAGATTATAGTATTATTTAACTTATGATATTTAAGAATTATTTGATTATGATACTTTTAAAAGGATTTGAAATAAGGCAGCTTTTGTGATATCTGTTTGTACCAAAAGCAGAAAATATCTTTTAACCAAAAGTAAGTCTTTGATCTTTGCATCTGACATACGTATGTTATCAGAAATCTTTTGAAACTGTGTTAAAATTTTGAAAATACGATATTTCCAAACAATTGCAAAGCTTGCAGAAGCTTCTATGACTATCTTGCTTGTACTAATAATTTTGACAATTTTATTCAAAATAGCCAGTTTCTTTAGAATTTTGTTTCACTTCTCTATCTGACCGGCAAAACATGTAATCCTCTTATGAATCCCGACACATACAAACATTATGATAAAAATATTTAAACCATAGTAAAATTTGTAATCCTATTAAGTAATTAATATATATTGATCCATTTCCTATAAAACTTTACAGTTTTTGTCCTTGATATTTTGTTAAAACATTCCATCTGCCCAGGAGCAAAGGTTTTGAGTAAAGTTGACTAAGCGACTTTAGTCACATGTAGTTGCCGTTCTGTCATTCTGTGCCAATCGACTCTCTTTTGACGATCGAATCTTGGACGCGAAAATGTAACGCATCCAGGCTGGTATTGATTGTTTGGAAGAGAAGTGGGTCAAAACCTTAAGGGAAGAAAGAAAGGCTCAGGAGGCTCAGAACTTCTCACTCATCCTTTTCTTTAATTTATCTTTCATAAAATGCACATGTAGCAATTCATGAGCTGTTAATCTGTTCCTGATATGATCCAGTCTGGGGCTTCAGCATTAAATATCCATTTCTGCCACAAACTAATTCTGAATATGCACCAGTGACATGTTATTTGATTGATTTGAATAAAAGGCAACATTGTCCAGAATAAGTATAATCTAATTTCTGTCCTTTTTGTCAGAAAATGTAGATGTCAGCTGCTTCCCAATGCTCACATTGATAACAGCATAGAACATCAAATCAGTTCCTAAAATTAAAGATTAAAATGAAATCAGGACAAAACTTGAGATGTATAAAAAGAGTAACTGATCATAATCTGTTTAATACAGATGTCATTCCCATGAACTCTATCACAATAGACTTTAGTACATGAGTTATATGACTTGATCAAATTTTGATCAGTTTTTAATTCATGCCAAATTGTTCAGGTATGACTGGGTTATGAGAGCTAAAATATATGTAATTCTTTCAATTTCTTCCCTAAATCTTATCACTGAACATGATTGAAAAGTCTATTCGTGTTGTAATTTTATTGGGGGCACATTACAAAGACTCCTATTAGTCAGAAGTAGCTGCACCACTTAAAAGAATTATGATTGACATTTAAAAAACAAATTATTTTAAAAAGAAAACAATGTGGATGCCCTGTATGTCACAAAATTTGCATTAGATATGCAAATTCCATGAGCTTTAACAATATTGGCAATGTTTAACTGATTTGGATGAAGTTGGTAAGTATATACTTTTTACTTCTATACTTTACCATATACTTTACCATATACTTTACTATATACTTTACCATATACTTTACCATATACTTTACTTCTATACTTTACCATATACTTTACCATATACTGTACTATATACTTTACTTCTATACTTTACCATATACTATACTATATACTTGACTTTTATACTTTACCATATACTTTACTTTTAAACTTTACCTTATACTTATTTAAAGCCATTTAGCTAATGTTACCTCTGTCATGTCCATATAGTTTATAAACCTCTTACAAGTTGTGTATAATGTCACAGTTGTCCTGAGCACTCACATTTGTTCTTCATGATCTGAACGCCCTCGTTGAAAGTTTTTGCTTTTTGGTTCCGAAGTGATAGGAACATATGTGGTCATGATGGTGTGTGCATGTGTTTATGATGGCGTGTGTGCATGTGTATATGATGGCCTGTGTGCATGTGTATATGATGGCGTGTGTGCATGTGGTCATGATGGTATGTGCATGTATTTATGATGGCGTGTGTGCATGTGTATATGATGGCCTGTGTGCATGTGTATATGATGGCATGTGTGCATGTGTATATGATGGCATGTGTGCATGTGTTTATGATGGCGTGTGTGCATGTGTATATAATAGTGTGTGTGCATGTGTATATGATGGCATGTGTGCATGTGTATATGATGGCATGTGTGCATGTGTATATGATGGCGTATGTGCATGTGTATATGATGGCGTGTGTTCATGTGTATATTATGGCACGTGTGCTTGTGTATATGATGGCGTGTGTGCATGTGGTCATGATGGTATGTGCATGTGTTTATGATGGCGTGTGTGCATGTGTATATGATGGCGTGTGTGCTTGTGTATATGATGGCATGTGTGCATGTATTTATGATGGCGTATGTGCATGTGTATATTATGGCATGTGTGCTTGTGTATATGATGGCGTGTGTGCATGTGGTCATGATGGTATGTGCATGTGTTTATGATGGCGTGTGTGCATGTGTATATGGTGGCGTGTGTGCTTGTGTATATGATGGCGTGTGTGCATGTGTATATGATGGAATGTGTGCATGTGTATATGATGGCATGTGTATATGATGGCGTGTGTGCATGTGTATATGATGGCGTGTGTGCATGTGTATATGATGGCGTGTGTGCATGTGTATATGATGGCGTGTGTGCATGTGTATATGATGGCGTGTGTGCATGTGTATATGATGGCGTGTGTGCATGTGTATATGATGGCGTGTGTGCATGTGTATATGATGGCGTGTGTGCATGTGTATATGATGGCGTATGTGCATGTGTATATGATGGCATGTGTGCATGTGTATATGATGGCATGTGTGCATGTGTATATTATGGCATGTGTGCATGTGTATATGATGGCGTGTGTGCATGTGTATTTGTGCATATATGGGTGTGTGTATGTGACAACCAGCTCGTGAACACGATATCTAAATAATGGTACAGTGGATTCATGTCATATGTGGTATACGTTCAGCCATGGTCCATAGAAGTGCCCTATTGTTTTAGTGGTGATGCATACTAATGATGTAAAAATCTTGAAATGCTCTTATTTTAACAACTACATATTTCTGTTTTGTTTCATATTTGGTACAGTTATGATGTTAGCTAGTGTGTACATGTTCATGGTATGAAAGCATTGAATTTCATTAATACGCGTGGTGGGCGGGACTCAATATGATTTTGCTAAAAGAGCTGTAAACATGATAGCTAAAGAACGATAAACTGGATTCAAGTCATATGTGGTACACATATAGCTCATGGTCCATACATTATATGTGCCCTATTGATTATGGTGGCGATGTCATGCATATTAATTAGTAAGCGGGGCTTAATGTAAAAATCTTGAAATGCCTTCATTTAACAACGGTATATATGTTTTGTTTCATATTTGGTAAGTTATGATGTTTGATAGTAACTACATGTTCATAGTATAAAAACTTTGATGTTTCATTAATATGCATAGTGGGTGGGGCATAATATGATATTGCTGTAAAGAACTTGTAAACATGATATCGAAAGAACGATAAACTGGATTCAAGTCATATGTCATACACAGATTGCCCGTAGTCCCTAAATGTGCCCTATTGTTTTTGGTGGTGATGTCATGCATATTAATGAGTAGGTGGGGCTTAATGTAAACTTTTTGAAATGCTCATATTATAACTACCACATACATTTTTTGTTTTATATTTAGTACAGTTATGATGTTTGTTAATGTGTACATGTTCATGGAATGAAAACGTTGAATTTAATTAGTATGCATAATCGGCGGTGCTTAATATGATTTTACTGAAAAAAGCTTGTAATCACGGTATCTAAAGAATGATAAACTGGATTCAAGTCATATGTGAAACACAGATTCTGTGGATGTTTTCTTTATTGATTTTGATAATGAGTAGGCAGAGTTTAACCTAAAATTCTTCAAATATGATACTTGAGCAACAGTATGTCTGTTTTGCATCATATACTTGGTATGATAATGTTGTCAATATTACCTGTACCATGTCCGTAGATCATTAAGGCTAAAAATGTAATTAAACAAGCAACCATGCGCCTTATAGTAGTACAGTATATGATGACAGCAACCATGCGCTCTATAGTGGTACAGTATATGATGACAGCAACCATGCGCTCTATAGTGGTACAGTATATGATGACAGCAACCATGCGCTTTATAGTGGTACAGTATATGATGACAGCAACCATGTGCTCTATAGTGGTACAGTATATGATGACAGCAACCATGCGCTCTATAGTGGTACAGTATATGATGACAGCAACCATGCGCTCTATAGTGATACAGTATATGATGACAGCAACCATGCGCTCTATAGTGGTACTGTATATGATGACAGCAACCATGCACTCTATAGTGGTACAGTATATGATGACAGCAACCATGCGCTCTATAGTGGTACAGTATATGATGACAGCAACCATGCACTCTATGGTGGTACAGTATATGATGACAGCAACCATGCACTCTATGGTGGTACAGTATATGATGACAGCAACCATGCACTCTATAGTGGTACAGTATATGATGACAGCAACCATGCGCTCTATAGTGGTACAGTATATGATGACAGCAACCATGCGCTCTATAGTGGTACAGTATATGATGACAGCAACCATGCGCTCTATAGTGGTACAGTATATGATGACAGCAACCATGCGCTCTATAGTGGTACAGTATATGATGACAGCAACCATGCGCTCTATAGTGGTACAGTATATGATGACAGCAACCGTGCGCTCTATAGTGGTACAGTATATGATGGCAGCAACCATGCGCTCTATAGTGGTACAGTATATGATGACAGCAACCATGAACTCTATAGTGGTACAGTATATGATGACAGCAACCATGTGCTCTATAGTGGTACAGTATATGATGACAGCAACCATGCACTCTATGGTGGCACAGTATATGATGACAGCAACCATGCACTCTTTGGTGGTACAGTATATGATGACAGCAACCATGCACTCTATAGTGGTACAGTATATGATGACAGCAACCATGCGCTCTATAGTGGTACAGTATATGATGACAGCAACCATGCGCTCTATAGTGGTACAGTATATGATGACAGCAACCATGCGCTCTATGGTGGTACAGTATATGATGACAGCAACCATGCACTCTATGGTGGCACAGTATATGATGACAGCAACCATGAACTCTATAGTGGTACAGTATATGATGACAGCAACCATGCACTCTATAGTGGTACAGTATATGATGACAGCAACCATGCGCTCTATATAGTGGTACTGTATATGATGACAGCAACCATGCACTCTATAGTGGTACAGTATATGATGACAGCAACCATGCGCTCTATAGTGGTACAGTATATGATGACAGCAACCATGCACTCTATGGTGGTACAGTTTATGATGACAGCAACCATGCACTCTATAGTGGTACAGTATATGATGACGGCAACCATGCACTCTATGGTGGTACAGTATATGATGACAGCAACCATGAACTCTATAGTGGTACAGTATATGATGACAGCAACCATGCACTCTATAGTGGTACAGTATATGATGACAGCAACCATGTGCTCTATAGTGGTACAGTATATGATGACAGCAACCATGCACTCTATAGTGGTACAGTATATGATGACAGCAACCATGCACTCTATGGTGGCACAGTATATGATGACAGCAACCATGAACTCTATAGTGGTACAGTATATGATGACAGCAACCATGCACTCTATAGTGGTACAGTATATGATGACAGCAACCATGCGCTCTATGGTGGTACAGTATATGATGACAGCAACCATGCGCTCTATAGTGGTACAGTATATGATGACAGCAACCATGTGCTCTATAGTGGTACAGTATATGATGACAGCAACCATGCGCTTTATAGTAGTACAGTATATGATGACAGCAACCATGCGCTCTATAGAGGTACAGTATATGATGACAGCAACCATGCACTCTATGGTGGTACAGTATATGATGACAGCAACCATGCGCTCTATAGTGGTACAGTATATGATGACGGTTGATACAATATTTTATGTTGACTATGAAGACATTTCATTGTTTTGAGTATTTTCATTCAATAGAGTAAGAGTGTTGCCTCAGGACTTTGTGTGTTGCAGATGAATGCATGTTTAGATTGTATGCTCACAAAGCACATCACTCCATTGTTATGTATTTGCCTCAGTTGGCACCAGAGGAGTACTAGTTTAATTAAGTTATTGAGTTACTACCTAGAGAAATAAAAACAAATATCTATTATCTATTGATAAATGATGTTAGGGATTGTAAAAAAGGTTGTGACATCACTCTTCTCATAAACCATTCGTTTGTTGAATTTTTCACAGATCAAAACTTTGTGTATCTCTTGAACAGAACAAGATATCAAAATTGTTGTTTCTCATTTCTGTTTTGAAGATCTTTTTGTTTTGTATCATATAAGATATACTTGTCAGACCAACCAAATTATCCTGCATTTTATTTTGGCATTAGGAGAGCAACAAAAGCCTTCTGCACCAACTTTTTCATCAATTTTAATTTTTAAATTTCAAATATGTCTCAAATCTTTGCTGAAATTGATTTTCTACTCAAAAAACTGATATGACATTTGACTCCACCTGCAACCTGGGCTCTCAGCTGCAACCTGGGCTCTCAGCTGCAACCTGGGCTCTCAGCTGCAACCTGGGCTCTCATCTGCATCCTGGGCTCTCAGCTGCAACCTGGGCTCTCAGCTGCATCCTGGGCTCTCAGCTGCATCCTGGGCTTTCAGCTGCATCCTGGGCTCTCAGCTGCATCCTGGGCTTTCAGCTGCATCCTGGGCTCTCAGCTGCATCCTGGGCTCTCAGCTGCATCCTGGGCTCTCAGCTGCATCCTGGGCTCTCAGCTGCATCCTGGGCTCCCAGCTGCATCCTGGGCTCTCAGCTGCATCCTGGGCTCTCAGCTGCATCCTGGGCTCTCAGCTGCATCTTGGGCTCTCAGCTGCATCTGGGCTCTCAGCTGCATCCTGGGGTCTCAGCTGCATCCTGGGCTCTCAGGTGCATCCTGGGCTCTCAGCTGCATCCTGGGCTCTCAGCTGCATCCTGCAGGCTCTCTGGCAGCTGCATCCTGGGCTCTCAGCTGCATCCTGGGCTCTCAGCTGCATCCTGGGCTCTCAGCTGCATCCTGGGCTCTCAGCTGCATCCTGGGCTCTCAGCTGCATCCTGGGCTCTCAGCTGCATCCTGGGCTCTGCTATACTTCAGATATATTATGTTCTAATCCTGCAATCAATACTAAACCATTTTAAGTAAGTTTTTTGCAATTCTATATTGTTAAATTGTATGATGTGTATTATTTTCTGCAGTAAAGCTTAGTGTGGGTTTATTGTCATTTTGCTCAAAGTTGGCAAGTACCTTTTTTTCAAAGATGTTAATAGCTTATTCTTTGTCAAATTAAGCCTTAAATGTTGTGTAGCATGCCTTATCCAAGAATATTAGAGCTTTTCTGGTGCAAAACTTAAGAGTTTCTATGAGCTGACAGGTAGTATGATTGCTCTTTTGAGTTGGAGCTTACAGCTATATGCTTGACTGCAAGCCATACAAACAAGTTTTCATTTTTTATGACATTTAAAACAAATTCTTTTACAAGCTCAATTAAAAGTGGAAACTTTGTAAATGTTTAATCAATTGCAGTGAAGTTTGTACAAACTCATCAAGAGGTTAAACAAGCTCAGTATTGAAGTATGGGTGAAGTTGAGGAAAGTATTTTACCACCTTTGTGTTTTCAAGACATAATTGCAGATGAAATCCTTGATACAGGTATAACATTACAAAATTCAAGGTGACAATTTTTTAAACATATTCTGTCAGAATTTATATCTCTTGATCCAAAGTTAAGCCAGCAGATTTCCATTTGGTCATGCATGCATGTTCAAGATTATAAATCAACTCAAGAATGTTTGCCCTGGTTATCCCATTTCCAGTTGTATACCCAAGTGGCTTTAAAGAGATCGCTGGAGAATCTTGAGATGTACACCCCTTAATGGTGGTACTTCAGAACTATTACTGTAAACATGGTGTAGATATCAGTCTGGTGTGCCTTAGATCAATGCTCAATCATGACTTTGGTGTAACAATACGTTTATCACTCCTTCTTACGTAGATGTCTCTATTGATACAAGTAGGCTTAGGGGACATGTAGTAGATTATGTTAAAACACTGTTTCATAAGTTGAGGTGCTTGTTAAAGGTACATGTACATGGATAGGTAGAGGAAAAACTAGCTTAAGCTTAATTGGTTAAAAATTCATGATTCATTTAAAGAAATAGTCACATCAAAATGGGTTTGGAAGCAGCTATTTGATAGTTATGGGAATTTTCAGGTGTGAACATGTACTTTTTTCTTCTTTTTTTGAAAATGAACATCTTTATTTTCTTTTAAAAAATATTCCGTTTATATGATTTATGTAATAGATTAGTTTGTTTTATCTACATGGTTTTGTTTTTCAAAAGTTTGGAAAATGAAGGTGCTTTAAATTTAATTTTTTTTAATCTAAATTTCATTTTTTGAGGAGTTTTAGAGTAAAAGTAATTAAAATTTTGACTTTGCCCTGAGAATGAATCTTGTTTATTCGGGCCATTTTGCTCGAGTCAAAGTCCTTTGACTTTGCCCTGAGAATGAACCTTGTTAATTTGGGCCATTCTGCTTGGGTCAAAGTCCTTTGACTTTGCCCTGAGAATGAACCTTGTTAATTTGGGCCATTCTGCTCGGGTCAAAGTCCTTTGACTTTGCCCTCAGAATGAACTGTGTTAATTTAGGCCATTCTGCTCGGGTCAAAGTCCTTTGACTTTGCCCTCAGAATGAACTTTGTTAATTTGGGCCATTCTGCTTGGGTCAAAGTCCTTTGACTTTGCCCTCAGAATGAACTGTGTTAATTTAGGCCATTCTGCTCGGGTCAAAGTCCTTTGACTTTGCCCTCAGAATGAACTTTGTTAATTTGGGCCATTCTGCTTGGGTCAAAGTCCTTTGACTTTGCCCTGAGAATGAACCTTGTTAATTTGGGCCATTCTGCTTGGGTCAAAGTCCTTTGACTTTGCCCTCAGAATGAACTGTGTTAATTTAGGCCATTCTGCTCGGGTCAAAGTCCTTTGACTTTGCCCTCAGAATGAACTTTGTTAATTTGGGCCATTCTGCTTGGGTCAAAGTCCTTTGACTTTGCCCTCAGAATGAACTTTGTTAATTTGGGCCATTCTGCTCGGTCAAAGTCCTTTGACTTTGCCCTCAGAATGAACTTTGTTAATTTGGGCCATTCTGCTCGGGTCAAAGTCCTTTGACTTTGCCCTCAGAATGAACTTTGTTAATTTGGGCCATTCTGCTCGGGTCAAAGTCCTTTGACTTTGCCCTCAGAATGAACTTTGTTAATTTGGGCCATTCTGCTTGGGTCAAAGTCCTTTGACTTTGCCCTCAGAATGAACTTTGTTAATTTGGGCCATTCTGCTTGGGTCAAAGTCCTACTGTTACATGCGACCTTTTAGATTATAGCAATGACATTCCAGAGGGCGATGAAAATTGCCTAATAAGACTATGATTAAATGACTGGGTGGCACAGTTCGAGAAAATTCCAGGATGATCTCGTACAGTGACTCATGCTGACCTGATGCATTCCTCTCGATTTGGAACATTACAAGATTAATGACTACTTCTAGAAATAAAACATTAATCTGAGGTCTCTGCCCTGCCACACCCTGTTACACCTATTTCTTAAAATGAAATTTGCGAATTATCCATAAAAGCAGCTGTTTTCAAGATATTTTCAAGGTTTTATCAATTTACAATTAACTGTGTCTTATTTATTGTCTTACATCGAAATAACCTGCCTCTTTTCAGTGTGTGGATATTTATCAAAAAGTCAACTTAAATTTTTCTTGACTTCTGCTTGAGAAATAGATAATTTGTCAGAGAAAATCTTTGCCTTAAACTGTCTGCCGATAAATTATATAAAGTGGATCTTACAGCTGTTAGGCCTATAAATTATTTCAACGGGCTCACAAATCACAAACGGGCCTTTGAGAGAAATCATCATTACATCATTGTTTGCGGAACTGGATACTGGATTACATATATTGGAATAACTAGCGAAATGTCGCCCACAGAGAGAGACCAGACATTATCTTCACTATCACAGTATCAGGTTATGATATATAGTTAGGTTTCATTAGATTAAGAATCAGTCACTTTGTAAGAAGAATCGGCCTAAAGTTTTGAATAAATTCTGTTCAAAATTAAAAGCCACTGATCTTGATTTTATCTTTTGACATACTTTTGTTACTTTTATATCATTGGTCCGTAACACTTTGACCAGGGCATTGTAGGAGGATATGAACATGATGCCAGAACATTCGTCTTGAAATATAAGTCCATATATGACTGTTTTATGATGTCTACCATCAATTTGAAAGTAAGGTTTGAAATTAAAGAAAAAATCAAAAGAATTATGTGAAGATTTTAAGATGTCTAATTCCTATAATCTCATTCACACATATCACATTTTTTCTACATGAAAACTTCCATAAGTTAAAAAAAATAATATGCTATTTTAGTTTAAAGACAGAAAAGACAGAAAGACAGAAATTGTTTTAATTGTTTGTATTCTTTTGAAATATGTAGGTAGGTATGTGACATAATATACTGTACCCCAGGGTAGGCTCAATAAAGTTTTAAAATACTCTGTACTTTATCCTCTAGTAAGTGATCGTCTCATTCAGTGATGCATCGATGTCCGATCTCCTCTGTGCTCGAGATGGAGAGATGCATCGATGTCCGATCTGTTCTGTGCTTGAGACAGGAGTGATGCATTGATGTCCGATCTCCTCTGTGCCTAGGACGGAGTAATGCATCGATGTCTGATCTCCTCTGTGCTTGAGACGGGAGTGATGCATCGATGTCCGATCTGTTCTGTGCTTGAGACAGGAGTGATGCATTGATGTCCGATCTCCTCTGTGCCTGGGACGGAGTGATGCATCGATGTCTGATCTGTTCTGTGCTTGAGGCGGGAGTGATGAATCGATGTCTGATCTGTTCTGTGCTTGAGACAGGAGTGATGCATTGATGTCCGATCTCCTCTGTGCCTAGGACGGAGTGATGCATCGATGTCTGATCTCCTCTGTGCTTGAGACGGGAGTGATGCATCGATGTCCGATCTCCTCTGTGCCTAGGACGGAGTGATGCATCGATGTCTGATCTCCTCTGTGCTTGAGACGGGAGTGATGCATTGATGTCTGATCTCCTCTGTGCTTGAGACGGGAGTAATGCATTGATGTCTGATCTGTTCTGTGCTTGAGACGGGAGTGATGCATCGATGTCTGATCTCCTCTGTGCTTGAGACGGAGTGATCCATCGATGTCTGATCTCCTCTGTGCTTTTAATTTCTGTGTTATTGATGAGCACATCACTGCAAGGATAATAATTTTCATCTTCACAGCACTGTTGAATGCATGAGGTAATTGCTTATGTATCAATTTCATCAAAAAGATGGAAAGTGACTCGGAAGCTTGTCCAAAGAAAATTCACTAGTGTATCACAGTGTATTTCATTCCAATTCAGATCATTTATTGGCCTGTCGGTATAGGTGTAATTATTTTGATTAATCAGAGACAAAATGTTTGTATATTGAGCAGTTTATGGTGGAAGCGCAGCTGCGGAAGCGCAGCTGCGGATGCGCAGCTGCGGATGCGCAGCTGCGGATGCGCAGCTGCGGATGCGCAGCTGCGGATGCGCAGCTGCGGATGGGCAGCTGCGGATGGGCAGCGTGGATGTCTTTTGTTTGGAGCCACATCAAATGAAAGACTTTCAAAATTAAAATGGGCAGCTGCGGATGGGCAGCTGCGGATGGGCAGCTGCGGATGGGCAGCTGCGGATGCGCAGCTGCGGATGCGCAGCTGCGGATGCGCAGCTGCGGATGGGCAGCTGCGGATGGGCAGCTGCGGATGCGCAGCTGCGGTTGGGCAGCTGCGGATGCGCAGCTGCGGTTGGGCAGCTGCGGATGCGCAGCTGCGGATGCGCAGCGTGGATGTCTTTTGTTTGGAGCCACATCAAATGAAAGACTTTCAAAATTAAAACTCATTTTTTCTGACTGTTCAAAAACATCCCATAAACCTTTTGGTTGTATTTCCTGTTTTATCTTTGTTATGTTTACATAGAAAGAACCTTTGTAATAAACATACCCTTTACCTAGCTCCTCAAAATTAGTATATCATATCAAAGCCTCAACAGGGATTTGGGACTGAGCATGCGTGACCATTTATCCATAAACCAATAACAAGTTGTCACTTTTTATTAATATTATATGAAATAAGGAGTAGAACACCAGGAAATTTGATGAGGGAGACTGAATATGGGAGCCCCTGCGCTCTTGTAAATCTTATTGTTTCTTTATGTATCTTAGATAAACCTAACTTTTAAGAGCTTATGTTTGTGTGCATTATTTGTTGGTTATATACTTATCCCATCTTAGCTAGAGCAGCAGTCATTTACTATTGTAAAATGAAAAGTCTGTGACTAACATCAGTTAGTTTTGCACAATCATGTTTTACAATTCAAAATTATATTCACAATTAAATGTTAGGCTACAGTAAGAATTGGACAATTCTTTAACACATTATTTAGAAATAATTTTGGCTGCTTTATCCTGGTCTTTAGACTGCTAGAATAAATATGTTATTCACAGCAGCATATATCTGAGTAGTAAAGTGTTTGTATTATGAACATAGCATATTCATATGTGGCTGTTAAAATGGGATTTTTTGTATATAAGCGAAATGTTTGGACGTATGGATGGAAGGACAGTACAAAAGATTTGTGTACTAAGTTCTTTTATTTATTTCCTTAATTGCAGTCTTAGGAAATGATGAGAATTTCTTTTGTACTTCCTGCACATTTTGGTTGGGTATAGTTCAAACAATTATGTCGGTGACAGAATCACATTGGGGTGTCAAGGGGGAGGGAAGGGTGGTGAGGCTTTGGGGGATTAGCCCACCCATCTCATTAAGAATTTTAAAATCATCATTCCTTCGCATTTTTTGACCCTCATTTTGAGCTTACAGTCTACAGTATGGCACAGAATTTTGCTTGAATTGTTTTTAGGCTTATGTTGGAAGAGTTTAGAATTTGAGAGTTTGAATGAAATGTTTAATTATTGCAGGTTTGTGAAAGCTTTAAAGTCTACATCTCCCTGTTTTTTAACATTGAAAGGAACCAAACCTTGCAACACTTTTGAGTCCTGGTTAACTTTTCAAGCCCACATGTACAGTATGTGTCTGTGTAACTTCCAGCTGTCACTTAATGTAATTGCAGCTTAACTGTAAAAACTTTTTGGATTGTTGAAAGTTGTACCACGTCACTTTGCAACCTCCTTTTGGTGAAGGGCAGGGGGTTATTGCCTCCACTGTGCATGTGTTGTTGCTTAGCCCCCTTTCACATCAAAAGGTCTGCAATTGATGCTACAAACAAGCACCCTTAAGAAAGCATCCTGAATTTCTGCCTGAACACAGACTCGATCTAAAGTGTTATGCTGATGTTTATTTAATTCAGTGAGAAAACTTTAAGCTGTTATATAATGGCAGCTACTTTAAAGTATTAAATGGAAGTTCGTTGACCCACATTGATAACATTGATATCTTGATGTTCATGCCTTTGCACCTAGATTGACGTCAAGTCTCGAATTGAGTTTTAATTTCCTGCCAAAAAACTAATATCAACAAGCTTGCGGGCGTAGTCCTTTAAACTTGTACAAGTTTGCAAGTCAAAACATTGAACATTTGCAAGTTTGGCGGCATGCATGTGGCATGTGCAAGCATGGTGGCATGCATGTGCAAGCTTGCATGTGCCAAACACGTAAAGCACATCACATTTTTTCTTAAGGGAGGTTTGATGTTTCAGATAAGCATAAATTTTCTATGCCTGCTGAACTTGAAGTGTCCAAGACACTAACTACAGCAGCTTTTGAACTTGATGGATGTGGGCTGCAGTTTGATAACTTATCATGTCACTACATCACACTTTTTTTTCTGTAAGGGAGGTTTGATGCTCTTTCAGATAAGCATAAATTTGGTAGGAACATGTCACTATCATACTCTTATGAACTTGATGGATGTTGGCTGTCTGGTCTTTCAAACTATCCACAAATCAAGTGAAATTGTCTTTTAGTGGAAAATGACTGCATGCTCCTGGCAAGGAGCATTTAATATTGAAACCTTTAAGTTGCTATTTATATTAGAAATTTCAATTGTATTAAAAGAAGTGAACCCATTTAAGTTATATGATAGTAGGCTGAAAATCATATTTTGAAGACAAAGCTGTCATATTTAGTAGGTTCTCTTCTTTTAAACGTTTTTGATATGTCCAAATGAATATATTAAACCAACTAATCTTATCATTTTTGAGTGGGGACCAATTTAAAATAGGTGGAAATTTTCATCTAACAATTAGGGCAATTTTAACTTGAAACTTTTTGTCAATTGCAACAATCTATTTTATGCAAATCAGAGAATTATATCATATTCTATAAAGGTTTGGTACTGATGACGAATTTGAATGAATACGCCCTAGCTGCTTTTTAAGACTTGATGGAAAAGCACTTTGTGTTTTAAGATTAAAAAAAAAACAATCTTAAGGCTTTCTTGTGTAATTTTACACTTATTTAATTCATCAAAAATATTGTCAGATAATTTTAATTTACATACAATTGTATCAAAAGTGAGATCATCTTTCATGCGTCCTTTTAGCAAAACATGTTAATACAACCAAGGATATGCTGTGTGACACATAATGTGCAGTAATTCTAGTCTTACATATAGGTATTAGGTAAATAAAGAGTGTGACAGATTGATTTGATGTGCAGTAATCTAGCCTTACATATAGGTATTAAATAAATAAATAAATGTTATATCTATCTGAATTACTATCTGTCATCATTGCATTTTTCATTCAATATGTAAATTATTATGTATAATAAGTTTAATCAGATGAAATTTGTGCTGAGGTGCTTAAGGCTCATGAGAGGTTATTGCCTAGAGTGCTGTACCAGATTTTTCAGTTGATTTGTTAGTATCGTTACAGCCCTTAGACATGACGTCATGAAGGCATAACCCGCCCGTCACCCGACTGACAGGAGACCAAGCAAGAGCAGATGCTGACTCAAAAATAATACATTTTCCTATTGAATCAATGTCAACACAAGAAACGAGTACTCATGCATTTGAATAAGAACAATCATTAATCTTTCTCTCTGGGTCAAGGTGGATTCTTGGGTGTGGGAGGGGAGAGGGGGGTGGGGAGGGGGGGGGAGACATGTCCCCCACATGATTCATTTATGTATCTAATCGATTCCAAATCCTTTGATGTTTACTATGTTGGATGATGACTGGCAGGTGTTAAAGGTACATGTTTGTTAGATCTGTTAGATTAAAAAATGAATCATTCAAATGAGATGGACAATGACCTAGATTGTAATGTTCAAACAACCAGCTGGTTATTTAGATAAAATTGATTGAATTAATGACAATTAATAGAATGGACTCCAATCTGTGATCTGCTCCAACTTATAGAAAGAAACTTAATATTGTGATAATTACTAAAGTGAGGTATTAAATGTATGGTGACTCAATTGGGAACTTGCATGAGGTTTTCAGCCTGCCATTAGTTTTAATTTTGTTATAAAACATCAGAAATTGATATTGTTTGATTATTTTTTGTTTAAATATGCACTTACTAGTGCGTGTGATAATGTCATATACACAATATGTTGGTCAAGGTATTTTGGATGTCATGAAAAATGCAATATCAATAATTGACCTATTGCACATACTGTATCTGGGGGGTGTCATGCTCGCCTTTCATAAGATCTGTTGATTCTACTTTATTATAAGTGATATCTATTTTCCTGTCTCCTTCCTCTTAGCAGTATTACCACTTAATATGAGCTATAAGGACAGATTTATTCAAGCTTTACATGGAGAACAAGACATCAGCCTCTACAGTACTTGACTACTATCATTGCATCTCACTTAGATATTTGCAAATAAATCATTATTTTAAATCATTTAAGCAATAAATAGATTATACTAATTAAGTCATAAATAGATTAATCTAATTAAGCAATAAATAAATAAATCTAATTAAGCAATAAATAGATTAATCTAATTAAGCAATAAATAAATAAATCTAATTAAGCAATAAATAGATCAATCTAAGCAACAAAGTCAAACCCTTAAAAATATCAATCCCTATCTTTAAATTCAAGTAGTATGCATTCCATGGGGTAGAGGACATTATAATATGGTGAATATCTTGTTCCATTTAGAAGATATGAAGTGAGCTTATCAGTGCATGCAATAAGTCCCAGTTCAAGTAGGTCAGGCTTCACACTTGAAAAAAGTGCTCATTATTATTATCATTTTTGTTTTGGTTTGGGGATGGGAATTAGAGGCCATCTACTGTGTATTCTACACATTTGATCCCAGAAAACAAGATAGCACATGATGGTACCCAAGTGACAATTCCTTACAAATTTTCACTTTATTCAAATGAAGATTTTGTAAATTCATGCATTATATATACCCAATTTAGGTTATATTTAATATTTTTATTACCAAGGAACGTATGAAAACCGCATCTTCTATATACCATGGTGACCATCACCATGCATATACTGTACGGTTGAATAATTTCAATTATTGTATTCAATACACCTGAACAGCATGAGAATTTAGCTGCTTCTGTTTTTAGCTTTGAATTTCATCTGCAATCAAGCATTGGCACTGACGATGCATTGAGAGCACTGACCATGCATTGGGAGCACTGATGATGCATTGAGAGTACTGATGATGCATTAGAGCACTGATGATGCATTAGAGCACTGACGATGCATTGAGAGCACTGACGATGCATTGGGAGCACTGATGATGCATTAGAGCACTGACGATGCATTGGGAGCACTGGCGATGCATTGAGAGCACTGACGATGCATTGGGAGCACTGACGATGCATTAGAGCGCTGACGATGCATTGGAAGCACAGACGATGCATTGAGAGTACTGACGATGCATTGAGAGCACTGACGATGCATCGAGAGTACCGACGATGCATTGAGAGCACTGACGATGCATTAGAGCACTGACGATGCATTAGAGCACTGACGATGCATTGGGAGCACAGACGATGCATTGAGAGTACTGACGATGCATTGAGAGCACTGACGATGCATTGAGAGTACTGATGATGCATTGAGAGCACTGACGATGCATTAGAGCACTGACGATGCATTGGGAGCACAGACGATGCATTGAGAGCACTGACGATGCATTGAGAGCACTGACGATGCATTAGAGCACTGACGATGCATTGGGAGCACAGACGATGCATTGAGAGTACTGACGATGCATTGAGAGCACTGACGATGCATTGAGAGCACTGACAATGCATTAGAGCACTGACGATGCATTGAGAGTACTGACGATGCATTGAGAGCACTGACAATGCATTGGGAGCACTGACGATGCATTAGAGCACTGACGATGCATTGAGAGCACTGACGATGCATTAGAGCACTGACGATGCATTGAGAGTACTGATGATGCATTGAGCGCACTGACGATGCATTGGGAGCACGGACGATGCATTGAGAGTACTGACGATGCTTTGAGAGTACTGACGATGCATTGAGAGCACTGACGATGCATTGAGAGCACTGACGATGCATTGGGAGCACTGACGATGCATTGGGAGCACTGACGATGCATTGGGAGCACTGACGATGCATTGAGAGCACTGACGATGCATTAGAGCACTGACGATGCATTGGGAGCACTGACGATGCATTGAGAGCACTGACGATGCATTGGGAGCAGTAGACGATAATTTGCCATCGACATAATGAAGCATTGAGAGCAGTATACGATAATTTGCCATAGACATATTGATTTATTGAGAGCAGTAGACAATAATTTGCCATCAACATCGTGAAGCGTTTAGAGCAGTATAGACCATAATTTGCCATGAACAGTGAAGCATTGAAAACAGTAGACGATAACTTGCCATCGACATTGTGGAGCATTTACAGCAGTAGAGGATAATTTGCCATCGACAAAGTGAAGCATTTACAGCAGAAGACAATAATTTGCCATCAACATCGTTAAACGCAAAGAGATTTATGGCATACCTTAACAGTTTATTTTGAAGTTGGTTTGAAAATATCAAGAAATGCATTTTTTAGCTTCATTTCCAGATGCACTTGAAATTGATGATATACTGTTGTTTCTTGTGAGTTTGTGTCATTTGGAGGTATTGTGTCAAAAGCCTTTATAGAACCCAGTATGTACAGAGTAGACGCAGTGCCCTGAAAATTGGAAATTTAGGGTGAAATTGCGTATCCTTTGGAGAGTCTTCTATGGTCACCTATTTGCACACTGAAAGCAAAACAATGCTTGATTATTTGTAGGCTGTGATGCAATGATTGCCTCCCAGCAGTATGCAAATCATCAGATGAGTCTTATCACCAATCATTTTTATTTGATTTAAAAACATGCTGGCCTTGAATAAAAAGTCAACCACAACAATTGGTTTACTATTATGATTATCTACTGTACCAATAAAAACATCACAATTGCAATTTGAAGCATACATTTAGCAATGGAGTTGGGGTTGTTTTGTTGTGTTGTATGGAGGAGACCACAGACATCATTCTACCTTTGTCCTTAATTTCAGTGTTAGAAGTGTAAGGAGATTCTTAGCATTTGAATTGATTTTGAATGCAGATTTGACCTTCCCATATGTGATATTACCACTTCCTGTTATGATTTACCATCTTTAATACAACTTTCAAGCTGTGCCTTCTGTGCTTGTATTTCCTTCAGAGATTTCAAATTTAATTATTACTCATGTTGCCTTACAAGCATCAAGACTCTAAATTGACAAAGACCGTCGAGGTTAGCTGTGAAAATGAGCATATACGGTGTTGACACTCATGTGATCGTACAACCTAATTGAAGTGAAATGTAACCTGGTTAGCAATCATTGAACAACTAATCATATTTCTTTGGATCTGAAACAAGATTTATGCTGGAGAAATAAGATATAGGTTATATGAGTCCTAGAAGAAACATCAGATATTTTTTCCGGGTCCGCAGAAAGGAATCAATATTTATCATTGAACAAAATCAAACAGAGATGGTTTGGTGAGCATGCGAAGCATAATGCGAACCTATGTAATGGCGATTGACTGCCGATTCATTACAGGTCCAGTTTCAAAATTCTTTTATATACTTATAAGGTTCTCAATGGTTTAGCCCCTGTCTACCTGACAGATCTTGTACATAAATATCAACCAACTAGATCTCTTCGGTCCAAAAACAAGTCATTGTTAACTAAGCCAATTATCAGAACATCTACTTACGGAAATAGGCGGTTTGATCATTCAGCTGCAGTATTGTGGAATAATTTACCAGATGAAGCCAAGCGTGCAATAAATATCAATGAATTGAAAAAAAAAAAAACATGTGAAAACTTACCTTTTTAGAGCTGCCTTTTATTAGATCATCAGGATTGTGTATTGATATATATATATATATATATATATACACACACATATATATATATATATATATATATATATATATATATATATATATATATATATATATATATATATATATATATATATATATATATATATATATATATATATGTATATATATATATATATATATTGATAAAGTCCATTTTTAGCTTTTTACAATGAATTTGAATTTGTGTACATATATTATGTATTTACTATGTTTAACAGTTTTAACTTTTATAAACCTTTTTATATCTGTATTTTTAACAATTAAATTTATTGTATTTTTTCTTGACTTGTATGTTTTTATGGTAAAGCGCCTTAGAGCAATTTTATATTGGATAAGGCGCTATATAAATTCTGTAAAATATATAAATGAATAAATACATCTCTTTGTAGTTATCTGCTAAGCAAATGCTGTTAAGAATGTCAATCGGTTCATGGGAGGCATAGATGCCGTGTATTTACACAGCTATTCCAAGCAATGGTGGTGAGCTAAAGGATGTGGGTCTGCTTGGCATCATGGCATGTGCCATGGGATATACGGGATCTGGGTCTGCTTGGCATCATGGCATGGGATATACGGGATCTGGGTCTGCTTGGCATCATGGCATGTGCTATGGGATATACAGGATCTGGGTCTGCTTGGCATCATGGCATGTGCTATGGAATATACAGGATCTGGGTCTGCTTGGCATCATGCTATGGGATATACGGGATGTGGGTCTGCTTGGCATCATGCTATGGGATATACGGGATGTGGGTCTGCTTGGCATCATGGCATGGGCTATGGCTGTGCATTTCCCATCTGAAAGTGCTGCTTTTACCCTTCCCACCCAACAAGTTGCTTAAGAGAACTGGATGTCAATGTGTCTCCATTCCTGTTCCTTCCAATGTTGTGTACTCGTCACAGTTATACACTGCCAATGTGATATCTTTCATCTCTGGAATAATAGAAGCAGCCATATCTATTATTAGTTCACTTTAACTATTCACATCAATCACCTTATTAGTAATCCACTTTTCACGGAGGACCCTATGTGCTGAGTCACGGAAACTTATTATACTTGGTTTTGCAGTAAAACTGGTTACAACTAGATCATCACCGTAATGTTCCTTCAATTAGCCCTTAAATTTTTTCACTGAGTATTCTTCAGATCCATCCAAGAATGTACTTATATATTTTAAAAGCTCCTGCACTAAGTATTAACACTAACATTATCACTTTAAAATTTGCAGAGCTTAAATGCTTCCTCCCACAAAATATAAATTTTTGGCCTTTCCTCGCTCTTTTTAAGAAATAATTGGGCACAATTTTGATGATACACAGTTTTGCCCCACTGGTCTTGTCTTTCTCTTGCACATTTTAATACTCGGGCTTGAAAGTTGAAGAACTCCACATTGCCTAAACTACTCTTTCTTTTTGATGGTTTCCCAATGTCTAGTTTGACAGGCTCCGAACAGAACATACAATCATTTTTATGTCAAATGTCCGAGAAGTACTCAGTTGAGGTACTTCTACTTTTTGTTCAAGACTGGCAGATCTTTTTTTGAGTGGCTATGGAACTTATTTGTGTGTATTTTTTACCACAAAGAATTGTTTGATTTGTGGAGGGGTTATGATTTATGATTGGATGGTTTGGGACCATATTAACTAAATATTTGATTGGAATCCTTCTGCCAAGTTAGAACATGACACTCTGTTGATTTTTGTTACATTATGCATCGGTGGTAAAAATTGTTAAAAAGGTGGCCATTTTGGACGCTAACTTGGTTTTGGTAATTTGGGATGATATAACCTCTTATTAAGAGGTGCTTTCAATGAATTACTTGTCCCTTAAAACATGTTCAGGTACTTACTTTTTTTAAATATTTATAACCTCTCTGGATGCAAAGTGAAGACAAAAATAGAAAATGGTTGCCATCTTGGACGCCATCTTGGATTTCCGGAAAAGCTTAAAGAGGATTTCCGGGGAGTTGTAGTATGTTATTCTACACAAAATTCTGGACCTATCCTGCAAAAAACAGCTTGTTACCAGCTATTTTTCAGGTTTTGGCCTTTTTTGATCTAAAATTATTGGCCTAAGTTTATTCCTACTTGTCACAAGTTTGTTAAAGACTCAAATGAACTTGGTTTTGTTCCACAAGCTCATAAATGTCCAATTGTGAGCTTGTTTCAAAATACAGGTTTATAAAGGTTTAAATCATGATTAAAGCTCGCTGCTGAGCCTATCACTCCTTTTAGGATGATTTTCCATAAAGCTGAATCAGTCCTGGAGGTACCTTAGGGTTTTATTTCTCAAATAGCAGGCTGGTAAAATGTTTAATTAGGTAACAGAAATTATACATTAGCCATAAGAAATAATTGCAATAAATTTGAAATGCTTTAAATTTGAGTATCAGTTACTATTTTCCAGTTAGATATATATATATATATATATATATATATATATATATATATATATATATATATATATATATATATATATATATATATATATATATATATATATATATATATATATATATATATATATATATATATATATATATATATATATATATATATATATATATATATATATATATATATATATATAATATATTTATGTATATATGTATGTATATATATATGTATGTATGTGTGTATGTATGTATGTAAGGGTGTATGTATGTATGTATGTATATATATATATATATATATATATATATATATTATATAAATGAAATTAGAAGAGTCTGAATCATAATGCTCATTTAATGATATTTATATTTCAAGATACTCATTTTCCACCAAAATTAGCCTGTGTAATTTCAAGTTTTTTTCAATATCTAAATTTGGACTGGTAGATTTCAAAAAGGTCTTAATAAATTTGAGAGAATAATTATGACAAATTTCATGATCCACATAATTTCATAATTGTTCATATTTATGATTTAAAATCATACACCATTAACAATCTGTGTTAGGCTTGCATTGCATATTGGAAAATAATCCTTAATGGTGGCCTCCATAGCTTAAAAAAACAAAAGACACCTTGATCGAGGGTTAAACACCTTGATCGAGGGTTATACTGAAGTCTTAATTAAGGGCATCTCCCAGACTGCTTTTACACATTTCTAAAGTATGTAGTTTCTAATGTTTTCCCTTTTGTCTGTTTTTAGTCAACCCCAGGTTGTGAAGCTATGAATGGTTGTATGCAGTGTCTTGCCCAAGAATATCCCACCGTCAAGTTCTGTTGTGTAACCGCCCAAGAGGTCAACGTCAGTAATTTGTTTGTAAGTATCCTGCATTTTTAACCAAATCTGATTCGAATTTTGCTATTTGTATCATTTTCAAAAGATTTTAAAACAGCTTGTAATGTCATTAAATGCCTCTCTCCACACATATTTAACTTTGCTTGCATTCTACAAAAATAACTCTTAGTTCTAGCTAACAGCATGTTGTTACCTTCTTAAAACCATCACAAGTAGATGGTCCTAAATTATTTTGGTTGATGTGAAATGAACAGATTTGTCACATAAATGCCTCGTAAATTATTATGCAGTCTTCCATAAACCTACCTTGTACTTAGTTTTGTTTACCATCATCATTAGTCTGTTCAAAGATTTACTTCAAGAATGTAACCAAACTTTTCTCAAGTTCCGTTAACATTTTTAATGTCCCTTGCAAAGATCAAGTGGAATATACTGCCATTAAAGTGTCAGAATGTTGGCAGTGTTGCTAATAAGAAAGAGTTTATTGCATACTAAACTGGTTGAATCTTTCAATTCTGTAAAGAAATGTGAATAAAATAACATTTTTATGTTTTATTTGTTGAGAGCTTTATTCTTCTTAAAGTATTATGTCCATTCACATTTCTTATTAAAACACAAAGCTTTGTTAGTTCTGTCATTGATTGAATGTGAGGTGTAAGGATGAGTTTGTGCACTGACGTCAATAGTGTATGATATAATCCAATCATTGCACCAATCAGCGAATAGGAGTCGACCAATTAAAATGGGCTCGTGTAGATTGTCTCCCTCTAGTGCATCAGAACTGGGAATTTCGAGATAAAAATGCATGTATGGTTTCTTTGTGTTATAAGATTTGTTATGTTTGCTTTAGAGCCATCATGAAATCTTAACAACACAGAAGGTGTTTAGTAAAATATAAAGGTTAAGGTTCTATGAAATCAAGAGTGCTCCTGGCCTGTTTACCTTACAATAATTTAAGCTCGCTCTTTTAAGCTTGCTGCTATCTCAACTTTAGTTTTTACGAGCTTTTTGTTATTGTAGTTTATGTGAGATTGTATTTAACTTCACAATTGATGTGAAAATAGCTTAAATGTGCTTGCAAGCTTCTTACATACAGCAAGCTTCTTACAGCCTTAAAACTAAGCCCATAGTAAGCAAACTCGCCAATAATATTTTATCAGATAAATAACTGGCCTGAAGGACTAACATGGTTGTCTGATACCATCAAGCTTTTGATAATTCAGCCAACCACATCAATATTTGGATTTTGAATCAATTTAAACAGTTGAGATAATCCTGAAATGAACAAGACTAAATGCCACTTCTAAAGTCCTAAACCTATGCAAAGATGCTCCCCGACACATATTTATCTGACAACCTTTTGCATTACTAGAAACAACAGGTGACAAACAATTGATCTTGTTGCGACTTGTAAAGCTCTACTTTATTACATCAGGAACATGGCACCTAAACTGCCAAACATTTTGACATGAGCTTCATGATTTTTTAACGCAACTGATGAAAATTTAGAAATAGGATCTGAACCGTAGAAGCAAATTTCCTCTACAGATGGGTTTTTACTACAGTTTGCACATGCATGTGACCTGTAAGTGGAGTGTGGATCCACTTTTTTCCCCTTATTTTTTTCATTATTCTTAATTGTTCTCTTTCATATTTACATGTACATTCTTTCACAATAATCTGCAAATTTGTGTATAGTGCTTAATATAACAAATATAATACATCAGTTTATACTCTCATCATTAATCATCAATTAAAATTAATTGAAAAGAAATCTATATACCCTGCAGTCGTCATCAAACTTGTTTTTTAAAGATTTGATAGGTATTGTAATGTACTAAAGTGCACCGCATAGATGTGGTAATGTACTAAAGTGCACCGCATAGATGTGGTAATGTACTAAAGTGCACTGCATAGATGTAGTACTGTACTAAAGTGCACCGCTTAGGTGAACCTTATAGCGGTAATGTACTAAAGTGCACCGCATAGGTGAACCTTATTACCACAATATTATCTCTTTCTGATCATCCAGTCATGTGAGAAACAGTCAAAATATTCATTCATTAGATGGGTGCAATTTGTCAAGCATTGTTCCATATTTAATACATGCAAGTAAAGCACTGTTACTAATTGTGTATTGAATTAGATGGGTGCAATTTGTCAAGTATTGTTCCATATTTAATACATGCAAGTAAAGCACTGTTACTAATTGTGTATTGAATTAGATGGGTGCAATTTGTCAAGTATTGTTCCATATTTAATACATGCAAGTAAAGTACCGTTTCTTATTGTTCATTGAATTAGATGGGTGCAATTTGTCAAGTATTGTTCCATATTTAATACATGCAAGTAAAGCACCATTTGTAATTGTTCATTGAATTAGATGGGTGCAATTTGTCAAGCATTGTTCCATATTTAATACATGCAAGTAAAGTACCGTTTCTAATTGATCATTGAATTAGATGGGTGCAATTTGTCAAGTATTGTTCCATATTTAATTCATGCAAGTAAACCTAATTGGCCCGTTTTTAATTTCACTTATTTTGAACATTTAAACGGGTTCTTATCTGAAATAGTAAATAGTTGAATCATCATCCGAGGTACACAAGCTGGTTGTTGATGGTAGCTGTCTGGAATATATGCCAGCCATTCAAGAAATAGGCACAATTTTGATGTAATTATGTCGAAGTAGAACAAAATTCTGAATGATCACATTTACCTTATCACTAATAATTGATAATGCTTTAGCTTTTGATAAAGGATGAACAGTTTAGTCAAGGAAATAGTAATATCTTCTTTTCTTTTAAACAATGAAGTTATCTATATTTGGAAAATAAGCATTTTAAATAAAAGAAGTAAAAATATTTGTTTCTTATATTATTCCAGTCTAGAAGTGGGTTACCAGCTCTATTGGTGTACAAGGGTGGAAATATCATCGGAAATTTTGTAAGAATAACAGATCAGCTTGGAGATGATTTCTACGCCAATGAGCTGGAAAGCTTTCTAAAAGAGTAAGTTTCTTGTGTAAGATTGCTGTATTTTTTGTCTTTGTTGTTATTAGAAGCTTTTGTTTAAACAAGTATGTTAAAAAAAAAAAAAACACCCTTAAAAGAATGTTAGCTTGCATTATAAGGTTGCTGTTAATTTGCACACACTTTCCAAGAGCACAGGAGCTTGCAGCAATCTTTTACAAGCTCATCAGAACTTAAAGTTTTATTAATAACGTTTTAAAACTGCAAATGAGCTTGATTTTGTTGTGCAAGCTTGTAAAGACTCCACTGTGAGCTTGTTTACAATCTAGAGTGAACTTGTTACAAACTATAGCGAGCTTGTATACAAAATATAGTGAGCTTGTTTACAAACTATAGCGAGCTCGTTTACAAACTATAGTGAGGTTGTTTGCAAACTATAGTGAGCTTGTTTACAAACTATAGTGAGGTTGTTTGCAAACTATAGTGAGCTTGTTTACAAACTATAGCTAGCTTGTTTACAAACTATAGCAAACTTGTCTACAAACTGAAGCGAGCTTGTTTACAAACTATAGCAAGCTTGTCTACAAACTATAGCAAGCTTGTCTACAAACTATATCGAGCTAGTTTACAAACCATAGCGAGCTTGTTCAGAAACTAGCAAGCTTGGTTGCAAACTATAGCAAGCTTGTCTACAAACTACTGTATAGCGAGCTTGTTTACAAACCATAGAGAGCTTGTTTACAACCATAGCGAGCTTGTTTACAAACTATAGCGATCTTGGCTATAGTGAGCATGTTTACCCAATTATAGGGAGCTTGTTTACAAACTATAGCGAGCTTGTTTACAAATTATAGCGAGCTTGTTACCAACTATAGCGAGCTTGTTTACAAACTAGTGAGCTTGTTTACTCTGGTAATGACAGAGCTGATGTGGCCGCTAAGCCTGTCCTCAACCTCCCCCCTACCCGTTTTCTGGAAACCCTCTCTGACATTAAACCAGTTATCGCTTCTCTTGTACGTGACTGCCTGCAAACCTCATGGAACTCCCAAATTGATAACAAAGTCCACATCATCGAGTCCACCATTCCGATCAAACCACAGCGAGCTCGTTTACAAACCACAGCCAGCTCATTTACACACCACAGCGAGCTCGTATACAAAACAGCGAGCTCGTTTGCAAACCATAGCGAGCTTGATAGCAAACCATAGCGAGCTTGTTTACAAACCATAGCGAGCGTGTTTAGAAAGCATAGCGAGCTTGTTTAGAAACCATTGGGAGTTTGTTTACAAACTATAGCAAACTTGTCTACAAACTATAGCGAGCAAGTTTACAAACTATAGCAAGCTTGTCTACAAACTATAGCGAGCTTGTTTACAAACCATGGCGAGCTTGTTCAGAAACTAGCGAGCTTGTTTGCAAACTATAGCAAGCTTGTCTACAAACTACTGTATAGCAAGCCTGTTTACAAACCATAGCGAACTTATTTACAAACTATAGGGCGCTCGTTTACAAACTATAGCGAGCTCATTTGCAAACAATAGCGTTTACAAACAATTGCATTTACAAACAATAGCGAGCTCGTATACAAACAATAGCAAGCTCTTTTACAAATTATAGCATGCGCGTTTACAAACTATAGCAAGCTTGTTTACAGCTCGTTTACAAACTATAGCGATCTCATTTACAAACTATAGCGAGCTCCTTTACAAACAATAGCGAGCTCCTTTACAAACTACAGCGACTCCTTTACAAACCAGAATGAGCTCGTTTACAAACCACAGCGAGCTCATTTACAAACCACAACAAGCTCGTTGACAAACTACAACGAGCTCGTTTACAAAATACAGCGAACTCATATACAAACCGTAGAAAGCTCCTTTACAAACCGTAGCGAGCTCATTTACAAACCATTGCGAGCTTGTTTACAAACCGTAGGGACCTCATTTATAAACCGTAGCGAGCTCGTTTACAAACCATAGCAAGCTTATGTACAAACTTGTAGCGAGCTTGTTTACAAACCATAGCGACCTTGTTTACAAACCGTAGCGACCTTGTTTACAAACCGTAGCGAGCTCACTTATAAACCGTTACATGTGTTAGTGAACATGCATGGACACACCTGAAGAACTTTTAACTTTCATTGTCAGCAATTTGTGTCATAAACTATCAGAATCTGCTTCTTAAGCTGTCAACTATCCTTCATTAGTTGGTGGAAAAAGGTTTTTAGTACACATTCATTCATTCATTTTACCTCACTGACAATTTGATCACAGATTTATCAAAATTAAGGTAACATTATTTTCTAAAGTTGCAGGGATAGCTTTCCTCCATGTTTCAGATGTTTGCTGATTATAAATCACCTGAATTGGAGTGCTAAAACTAAGAAACATACTGAAATTGGAGCGCTAAAACCAAAAAACATCACATTCAGGTTTAAAATATAGTGATTTATATTTCAAGTTTGAAGCGTGGAACTAGGACGTAAATTGAGTGACTTTATTGTTGAACATGAATAATCTCACTGCTTTTTATTATCAGGGTATCTATTTGCAACTTATACGTTATAGTGGTTGCACAAGTGAAAATTTTCAACTGAGCACCATTAAAGCGAACCAAAGTGAACTGTAAAAACTTTCCAACATTTTAAGAGTTTTCAAAATCAATCATGGTCATTACTGTACATGTGTCATTTATGATAGTGCCTTTATGGTTGTTGTGCTGACGCACAAGCTTGAAGAAATTTTACAAATATCTGAGCCTGCTATGCTTATAAGAGCAGTTCACCCTTAAGAAATTTCAGTTCAACATTAGCTCATGCAAGCTTAACATTAGCTTGAACAAGCTACTAGTAAATGTAAATAGCTCATGATGAGCTTATACAATGAGCTCATCATGTTGCCTTATATGGACCATTTTCATTTTGCAAGCTCATATTAACAAACTTTTTTTTTCAAAATTAAAAAAAGTCCCAATTGCAATCAAGCTCGTACTGAACTTCAATCAAGCTCGCACTGGGCTTCACGCATGCTCACACTGAACTTCAAGCAAGCTCACATTGACCTTCAAGCGAGCTCACACTGACCTTTAATCAAGCTCACACCAAGCTCCAATCAAGCTCACACTTAACTTTAATCAAGCTCATACTGAACTTCAATCAAGCTCACACTGAACTTTAGCAAGCTTACACTAAATTTTGATCAAGCTTACACTGAACTTCAATCTAGCTCACATTGAATTCTTAGCATGCTTGCTATGGCAGATTTACTGTAACTCTTATTAGCTGTTGGTGCATGAAGTAACCCTATAAAACATCAATCATATTATTGCTGTTACTTTGTGTGATTTTAACCTGAATATTGAGACCTAGAAGGTTCCAATTGTGACACTGATCAATCAGTTGAAAGTGATGTGTATTTTATTTCAATATTTCTGAGATTTTTGACTTAGATACAACCATTAGCTATGTCAGGAGAGCTAGTGCTTAACACAGTTTATAGTGACGAGGCTGTGAAAAGCCACCTAAACACCTGAAGAAAATTGAACAAAAATCATCTTCATTCAATTTTCTGTATTTAATTTGTTTAAACTTCAATAACTCCTGATTAGATCATGATTTCATGGTAGTTTCATTGTAGCCCTCTGCTGCATGATGGTTACAGACTGGCTATGTTTCACCGCAGCCCTACATCATGCTGCATGATGGTTACAGACTGGCTATGTTTCACTGCAGCCCTACATCATGCTGTATGATGGTTACAGACTGGCTATGTTTCATCGCAGCCCTACATCATGCTGTATGATGGTTACAGACTGGCTATGTTTTATCGCAGCCTTACATCATGCTGTATGATGGTTACAGACTGGCTATGTTTCACCGCAGCCCTACATCATGCTGTATGATGGTTACAGACTGGCTATGTTTCATCGCAGCCCTACATCATGTTGTATGATGGTTACAGACTGGCTATGTTTTATCGCAGCCTTACATCATGCTGTATGATGGTTACAGACTGGCTATGTTTCACCGCAGCCCTACATCATGCTGTATGATGGTTACAGACTGGCTATGTTTCATCGCAGCCCTACATCATGTTGTATGATGGTTACAGACTGGCTATGTTTTATCGCAGCCTTACATCATGCTGTATGATGGTTACAGACTGGCTATGTTTCACCGCAGCCCTACATCATGCTGTATGATGGTTACAGACTGACTATGTTTCACCGCAGCCCTACATCATGCTGCATGATGGTTACAGACTGGCTATGTTTCACCGCAGCCCTACATCATGCTGCATGATGGTTACAGACTGGCTATGTTTCACCGCAGCCCTACATCATGCTGTATGATGGTTACAGACTGGCTATGTTTCATCGCAGCCCTACATCATGCTGTATGATGGTTACAGACTGGCTATGTTTCACCGCAGCCCTATACATGCTGCATGATGGTTACAGACTGGCTATGTTTCACCGCAGCCCTACATCATGCTGTATGATGGTTACAGACTGGCTATGTTTCACCGCAGCCCTACATCATGCTGCATGATGGTTACAGACTGGCTATGTTTTATCGCAGCCTTACATCATGCTGTATGATGGTTACAGACTGGCTATGTTTCATCGCAGCCCTACATCATGCTGTATGATGGTTACAGACTGGCTATGTTTCATCGCAGCCCTACATCATGCTGTATGATGGTTACAGACTGGCTATGTTTCACCGCAGCCCTATACATGCTGCATGATGGTTACAGACTGGCTATGTTTCACCGCAGCCCTACATCATGCTGTATGATGGTTACAGACTGGCTATGTTTCACCGCAGCCCTACATCATGCTGTATGATGGTTACAGACTGGCTATGTTTTATCGCAGCCTTACATCATGCTGTATGATGGTTACAGACTGGCTATGTTTCATCGCAGCCCTACATCATGCTGTATGATGGTTACAGACTGGCTATGTTTCATCACAGCCTTACATCATGCTGGATGATGGTTACAGACTGGCTATGTTTCATCACAGCCTTACATCATGCTGTATGATGGTTACAGACTGGCTATATTTTATCGCAGCCTTACATCATGCTGTATGATGGTTACAGACTGGCTATGTTTTATCGCAGCCCTACATCATGCTGTATGATGGTTACAGACTGGCTATGTTTCATCGCAGCCCTACATCATGCTGTATGATGGTTACAGACTGGCTATGTTTTATCGCAGCCTTACATCATGCTGTATGATGGTTACAGACTGGCTATGTTTCATCGCAGCCCTACATCATGCTGTATGATGGTTACAGACTGGCTATGTTTCATCGCAGCCCTACATCATGCTGTATGATGGTTACAGACTGGCTATGTTTTATCGCAGCCTTACATCATGCTGTATGATGGTTACAGACTGGCTATGTTTCATCGCAGCCCTACATCATGCTGTATGATGGTTACAGACTGGGTATGTTTCATCGCAGCCTTACATCATGCTGTATGATAGTTACAGACTGGCTATGTTTCATCGCAGCCTTACATCATGCTGTATGATGGTTACAGACTGGCTATGTTTTATCGCAGCCCTACATCATGCTGTATGATGGTTATAGACTGGCTATGCAGTCTGTTAATCCCAGGATGGGTTTTATTTGCTGTAAGTGATTGACAAAGACAACTTACTAGGTCTCCCATGTAACAAAGTTGACCTGGTTTGAAAGTGGGCTACCGTGTCAACAACGTCATGTATTTATATTATTGTAATGATTGAATGCTGTTTACCCTGGGGACTTTCAGATGTTTTCAGCTGTTCCAACTAGTCTTGAAGGGCAAGTTAAGCATTTCTGATTTTGAATGTCAAATGATTCATTGCTGAACATTCTTGATTTGCTTTAATTTCCTGTATTGATGTAAACCTCTACCATCTCAAATACATACTTTCAAGGTAGACTCTCATGGGAAAGATGTTTTATGATCATTTTGCAGATGGAGATTTGCATTCTGGGTAAAACTGAAGAGCATTTAGATTACATGGGAATCTTCAGTATATCTACACTAATCATGTAACAACATTTTTTTTCACACTAGTCACGTATTGAAGTGTATGATATACTACTGCATGTGAAATAACAAGTTTATTAAACTTAGTAAAGTTTATTAAACAGTCCTTAAACTTAACAACATTGTTGCTTCAAATGAAGCCAATGGTGTCATAGAAATAAACTTACTTGAATTTCACATGCATTTATATTGAGGAATAATTTAGGAAACCAATTATTGCAAAAACAATGTTGATATCTTATTCCATTGATGAGTTAATAGATTTCACCAGTGTGTTGGAAAGTCACATTGCAGTGTACAGCTGAATCTTATACACAAGTACAGTATGTGTTTCTTTGAGCATCTTTTTCTAAATTAGTGTCAACATGTTTTTCATTATTCAGTTGGGTATAAACATGCTCTTTTCAAGAACGTGCTTCGCCAATCTGTTCAAATGTACATTACACTCTAAAGGAATGAAAAATGTAGTCTTTGAAGAATGACACAACACGTACTGTAGAAGTCATCAGTGTTTGCCTTAGTTGTCTCTTTATGTGGGTTGAATGAAATAGTGCAGAGATGTTTCAGTGTTTTAGTTTCTGTAAATTCACTTTAGCAGGAAGTACCACATACCATAACAATATGTTTTTTTCTTCATTCAGCAATTCACAACGTTTATTTTTGATATGTGTTACAAATGATGCAAAATGCTTCCCCCATGACTGATACATAATGCAACCTGTAGGTATTTGACACTTCAGTCACTTTCTCTAGATAAGACTTACAATACCAGTCACTTTTGACAGTATTTTTATGATCTGAACAAAAATATTGCAGCATCCATTTCTTTTTCTAAGTATCATCTTCTATCATAATTGATCAATCGAACATCATACTCATAGAAAATAAGAACTGAATCGGGGTACATCGTGCTTCATTGAATGGAAATACAAAAGTTTTAATGCTTCATAACTTCTATTCTAAACTCAACCCTTATCAATTTCAAATGGAAATATAACAATGTTTTAAAAAATAAATTATTGTCAACTGGAGCTGAAGTAATAAACCTTTTATCAAATGGTTTTTCACCTTAAAGTACAAAATCTTTTTGGTCAATTTGTTTGCCACACAGGCATACAACATGGCAACGATTTGTACAATATGCTACAACATGGCAACAATTCTTTTAAATATGTTTGTCATTTTTATCTTGATAATTGAGTGAAACTGGAGTATTGACCTGAAATAATAACAGTATTGTCTTAGCTGATTACTAAGGGCAAACAGCTTTCATTTCCCCTCCAAATGAAAACCCTGAGATTAGCCTGATTTGCCAATTCAGATAGCAATTTGCTGATCATTGTGAAGGTAGTAGAATGTTTACAATTTAAAGAAATATTTTTGTTTGCAAATTCAGGAAAAGTTTGCTCTATACTGAGTGTGTTTTTAATGTGTCATTCTATTTTGAAGGAAATTGTTGTGTAAATTGGAAAATTTGTTAAGATTTTTGTGAAAATATGGGCAAATATGCACATTATTGCGTTACTCTTGTGATGTATGAATGGCACACATTCTCTATATGTAAATCCATTGTGTTTTACCCCGCTGCCATCTCACTTTGAAAAAGCAAAGATAATTCTAATGAAGATGATTTCATCTTTACCAGATCCCAACCAATATAAAGGTGGAGAAAGCATTTTGAATTTTCAAGGTTAAGGGAAGAAATATAAAGAACCAAAGCATTTTGAATTTTCAAGGTTAAGGGAAGAAATATATAGAAGAACCAAAGCATTTTGATTTTTCAAGATTAAGGGAAAAAATCTAAAGAACCAAAGCATTTTGAACTTTTTCAAGGGTAAGGAAAAAAGTTGAAAGAAGAACCAAAGCATTATGAATTTTCAAGGTTAAGGGAAGAATTATAAAGAACAATTAAGCATTTTGAATTATCAAGGTTATGGGAAGAAATATAAAGAACAACCAAAGCATTTTGAATTTTCAAGGTTAAGCGAATTTTTTTAAGAAGAATCAAAGCATTTAGAATTTTTAAGGTTAAAGGAAGAAATATAAAGAAGAACCAAAGCATTTTAAATTTTCAAGGTTAAGGGAAGAAATATAAAGAACAACCAAAGCTTTTTGAATTTTTCTTAGATTTGTTTAGATGTCCCTAGCAAGGTGCTAGATGTCCCTAGTAAGACTCTATTCCCCTGCTGGTATCACCTATGAAGAAGTAAAGGGGGCTGGGCTAGATGCCCCTAGTAAGGCTCTTTTCCCCTACTGGTATCACCTCTGAAAAGTAAAAGGGGCTGGGCTAGATATCCCTAGTAAGGCTCTATTCCCCTGCTGGTATCACCTCTGAAGAAGTAAATGGGGCTGGGCTAGATGTCCCCAGTAAAGTTCTATTCCCCTGCTGGTATCACCTATGAAGAAGTAAAGGGGGCTGGACTAGATGTTCCTGGTAAGGCTCTATCCTCCTGCTGGTATTACCTCTGAAGAAGTAAAGGGGGCTGGGCTAGATGTCCCTAGTAAGGTTCTATTCCCCTGCTGGTATCACCTATGAAAAAGTAAAGGGGGCTGGGCTAGATGTCCCTAGTAAGGCTCTATTCCCCTGCTGGTATCACCTCTGAAAAGTAAAGGGGGCTGGGCTAGATGTCCCCAGTAAGGTTCTATTCCCCTGCTGGTATCACCTATGAAGAAGTAAAGGGGGCTGGGCTAGATGTCCCTAGTAAGGCTCTATTCTCCTGCTTGTATTACCTATGAAGAAGTAAAGGGGGCTGGGCTAGATGTCCCTAGTAAGGCTCTATTCTCCTGTTGGTATCACCTATGAAGAAGTAAAGGGGGCTGGGCTAGATGTCCCTAGTAAGGCTCTATTCTCCTGCTGGTATCACCTATGAAGAAGTAAAGGGGGCTGGGCTAGATGTCCCTAGTAAGGCTCTATTCCCCTGCTGGTATCACCTATGAAGAAGTAAAGGGGGCTGGGCTAGATGTCCCTAGTAAGGCTCTATTCCCCTGCTGGTATCACCTATGAAGAAGTAAAGGGGGCTGGGCTAGATGTCACTAGTAAGGCTCTATTCCCCTGCTGGTATCACCTATAAAGAAGTAAAGGGGGCTGGAATAGATGCCCCTAGTAAGGCTCTATTCCCCTGTTGGTATCACCTATGAAGAATTAAAGGGGGCTGGGCTAGATGTCCCTACAATCCATGACAAAAGTACTTGACACCTTTTTTCATTCCCCTTCTACCCCTTTTCAATGTTGAAATTAAATTTCAGCTCTCCTTTGTGTCTCCTTCTTGGCACGCCGAGAAACGAACAACATTGAAACGGGGGAGGGGAAAAGGTGTCAAGTATTTTGACGCGGATTGTCTGAGTTTTGGGTTCGTGATGTTGCTAATACATATGATACATATTATTTATCGGATAGGACTGACGTTGACGCTGACGCTGACAATTATGATAAAAAGATGATAATATTTTAATATATTATATACGTCACACCTGTCATGCAGGGAATGACAATATTTAACATGTTCAATGCGATTTAATTGTTTTAACTGTTTTTGGGTGCACATAAGAGGGCGTAATCAGGAAATGTCTCTGTACCTTTCAACGGTACACACCAGCAAATATAAGAAAGAACAGTCAAGATCCTTATTTAAGGTAGCTGTGTACCGTTTTATTTTAAGAGAAATGGAGCTGTTCTGGGCGCCCCCCTCAAGGGCGAATTACAACAATGTATATTTCTATATCTTCTAAATGTAGACTAAGTGAACATCCAAAATTCGAAACAAATTATGAAAAGAAACAACAAGTATTTTCCTTTTTTTAAAGAGTGTACCGTTAGCTGCGCATTTAAAGGAATGGTATAGCTTATGTACCTTAAAGGGTTAATAACGCTTAAGTCAAATGAATTCTCAGATAATGGTCTCCGGTCAAACTGCTTTTTACTCAAATATATACAGGAATCACCAAATATTGATACAAATATATAAACAAAGACTAATATTTGAGGCGTTGTCCTTTTCTTCTAATAATGTCATTCATCCCTTTGGACCTGCTTTTAATGACTTTGTCAATATAATCACATGGAATAGGTGTTATGGTTTGTATAACACGCCATTCAAATTGTTGAAAATTTTCACGAGATATTTTCTTTCCCAAAGCATCACGCCCCAATTTTTCGCCAACATATTCAAAAATGTTCTCAATAGGGTTGATGTCAGGATTTTGTAAAGCTTCTCGAGCTTTGCCGCTGTTTTATTTCTTCTCACATTAGAGGATTAACATGTACATTCTTTAAGTCTATTGTTTTCATCCTTACCATATTATTCAAGCCTAATAAAACCTCTCATACTAAAGTTTATACCAATATGTAAACATTCAGTGGTGAATTAGACGTTTCAAGTAGAAAAGTGATGAAGAAATGGAAAGAAAGAAATTAAACAAAAGGCTATTAAGATTTTCTAAAAGCTCAGACAATCCGCAACAAAAGTACTTGACACCCTTTTTTCATTCCCCTTCTACCCCTTTTTCAATGTTGAAATTAAATTTCAGCTCTCCTTTGTGTCTCCTTTTTGGCATGCCGAGAAACGAACAACATTGAAACGGGGGAGGGGAAAAAGTGTCAAGTATTTTGACACGGGTTGTAGTAAGGCTCTATTCCCCTGCTGGTATCACCTATGAAGAAGTCTGGATAATGTTTACAGTTTAACAAATGATGTTACAGCCTGGTCACCATTATTGTAGCAGTTTTCATTTCAAGACAGTTTTTCAAAAAGCTGTAATTTTCGACAAAAGGTTCCAAGCAATCGTCTCTTTTATACGATGACAGTTTGAGATTTTTATATTGTTATTCATTCAAAATCTATCCCCTGTGTGCCACATACTCTAATTCCTATACAAGCCCTAAGGTGACTCCTCATAGTATTTGAAATAGTGATGGATATTTTGGTCATTACAGAATTTTCTTTTCTCTTATGATCTCTTTCATCTAGTCACGGATTGCTTCCAAGCAAAGATGAACAAAAGATCATCGTGGACAGCGCTTCCAGGAAACCGGGCAGGGGTCAAGAAAGTGAAGATAGCGATTTAGATCTTGATTGAGATCAGTCTTGGAAATAGATGGTAGTTAGGATGGAAGTATACTCAAGATACCGCAATTGGGAATTGTTTGTTTTTGGACTAGGTTTTCTTGAATGTTGTTTGAGTTTCGTTTGACAGGTAAAACCCTTCAACCATACATGTAGCTTGAATGTGGTTGGGGCTAAGTGCAAGGGGAATATAAGAGATTGGAACCAACTGACGTGTTATACTTACTTGGGAGTTTTTCATACTTGGCAATTGGCTATCATCATAGAAAGGTTTAAAATATTGGTATTTTAACATTAGATGACTTGAGAATGTTGTATGTAATTTCATGTGTGTGAAACAACTGATTTTTAAGAGGTTGAAGCTGCGGGAAAATAGAAGGAATTTTCCACCTAGTTTTTGCTGTTTATTCTGCTAAGAGCTTCAGAGATACTCGACAATATGGCAGGTCATAGTAGGATGGTATATGTTACAATTGTGTATTATATTAATGCTGGTATACAGGACTGTAGCTAGCCATAGTCAGTAAACAAAACTTAATTTCTATGATTGCAAGATAGAGAGTTTTAAATTTTGAGTAGGCAAATCTTTCAATTTAGTCGAAATGAGGAGTCTAATTATATCATGACCCACATACATAAATGATTGGATGAGATATTGTAGTCACTTTGCTGTATAAGCAAATAACTGCCCATACCTTCTACACTACTTGGCCACCCCCTTGACATTAGTAGGGCTCATGGTGGGGTCTCATATGATGACCTTATATTAGGGGCTAGAGGTGATAAGTTTTTGGAATGGGACAAAATTTGGTGATTTTTGCGTCTGTTTGTGTATGTGTGTGTGCTTGTGTGCATATGCGACAATCAATTTTGTGTCGCTTATAACTCAAAAACTGTAATACACACATGAACCAAAATTAGTGGACGGGTATGCCTGGCTCGGAACTTTTGTCTCCAAGGTTTTTGGGGTACAAAGGTCACATGTCAGATGGGACAAGTTTTTAGTGATGGCTGTATCTTTTGAAGGAATTACTTGGTATCTTTACAAATTGCATAGGTGGGTAGGGTTTAACATTCTAACTAAACTCTAAAATAATTGGAGGTCAAAGGTCAAACAAGTGCTGGTTATGCAAAATTTTGCACCATTTTAAACTAAAAAAGTACAAGACCTGTACCAAGCCTATGTTGTACCATGGTATGCAAATTTGTGTCCCATAGACTCTGGGGTCAAAAAGTCAAAGGTCACAGAGCTATTGACCACTTCACCATTTTCCCCTATACTTATGGAATGGTACATGTGATGTGAGCATGAATGGTATCATACAGTAGGGTACGATAAATGTGAAAAATTTATATGATGTTTCAGTGATTAGGGTCAAGGGTCAGAGGTCAAATATGTGATTTTAGGGGGTAATTATGTACTAATTTGTACATTTTGTGCCACTTCAAATCCTGAAATTGCAATACCTATGCCAATCCCATATTTGTATCATGATACTGTGGTACATGATCTTGTGTCCTCGTAAAGTCTGGGGTCAAAAGGTCACAGAGCTAGCGACCCCTTTTAACCATTTCCCCCATAGTTTTGAAATGGTAAGAGTGATCTGAGTGTTGGCAGTGTCATATAGTAGGGTAAGATGAATGCAAACAAATTTCAGGTGTTGTTTTGGTGTTTAGGGTCAAAGATCAAATAAGCAATTTTACGGGTAATTTTATTCTCAAAGGTTTTGGGGTAGAAAGGTCACAGGGCAAATGAAACAAGTTTTTAGTGATGGTTGTATCTTTGAAGGAATTTCTTGGTATCTTTACAAATTGCATAAATGGGTAGGGTTTAACATTCTAACAAAAATTAAAAAAAATTATAGGTCAAAAGGTCAAAGATCATGTATCAAAGATCAAATAAATGCTCTTTATGCCAAATTTTGTGCCATTTTAAACTCAAAAGTACAAGATATGTACCAACCCTTTGTTGTACCATGATACCTTGGTACATGAAATTGTCCCATAGACTCTGGGGTCAAAAGGTCAAAGAGCTATTGACCATTTTTCACCATTTCCCCTTGTACTTATGGAATGGTAAGTGTGACGTGAGCATGAATGGTGTCATACAGTAGGGTACGATAAATATGAAAAATTTCAGAAGTTGTTTCCGTGATTAGGGTCAGCGGTCAGAGGTCAAATATGTGATTTTAGGGGGTAATTATGGACTAATCTGTACATTTTTGTACCAAAAGTCGCAGAGCTATAGTGACCCTGTTAGCTATTTCCCCCGATATACTGTATGCGTGATGACATAAGCAAATCCATGGATTGCTTTCTTGTTTTGATTTTGAAAGTTGGGTTAGAGTATAGAATCAAATCTTTTGCTGCACTTTTGCAAAGTATTGTAACATGGGATTGAATAACTGGATTTACGCAAGAAAATATCAAGTTATTTCAAACACGCTTTTAAATTGAACGATTTTGTAAAGATTCTGATTAATGGCTCATTTTCAAATTTGTAAGTTTGTAAAAGTTCATGACTCATGACAATAACTCACAGTGAGTGCCATTGCTCGATTCCAAATTTATAAGAAAATTGTGAAATTAAATGAACTAAAAAAGTAACAACCCTCCCATTTTATTTTCTGTATATATAATTCTAATTTAACAAAATGTTTTATGCATCTAGTTCATCCTGTCAGGTCATAGAGTTGTCAGATTTTCAAGCTATTTCTAGAATATAGAATGCATTTTAAAGAATTTGTAGTTGAGATTAAGAAAAAAGCAGGTAACTCAAGAAGCAGACAAAGCATATCAATATCATCCTCCACAGTGTGTAAGATGTAATAGAAATGGAAATTACTAGTTGAAAGAACAAAATGTCTGAGCAGTGCATGTAATATGGAATATTCGCAAACTACCCATCTGATCCGTAAGAACTTTTGTAAATCAGATTTTGCATGTTTTTTGTTGGATTTTTGGTCAATTTGTGTTACTTTGTTCAACATGATATGACAAAAGAGGCCGGCAATTGGTTTTGGACTAAAAGTGAATTACTTGTTGGTTGTAGTTAGGTTTTTTTTAAATAATTTTTGTACTTACATAGGCTGGGGCACAACATTAGGATGGGATAAGGTTGGTAAACCTCCCAAGCTTTGAACAAAATTTTGTATTTTTAGGGCTGTCATTTTGAAAAAAACTTAGAATATCTTTAAAACTTTGATTTTTCCTGACTGGAACAAGAGAATGTGGTGATTTCTTCCAAGCTCTGTTCTCTGCCCATACAAGATGGACTCCACCAGAATGAACGATATCTTAGGATGACATTATGGCATTATATATGACATGTAATAGAACTGGGGGAGTGCTTAATTTGTTTGAAATAACTGTAGATATGTCAATCCTTTTGTTATGGGAAAGATGGCTTACAAGGCAAGTAGCTGTAGGATATATGTAGGTAAGACTGAGGTGAAAAACAGGGCATTGTGGCAACTTTCAGGGGATGGGAGAAAAGAGACCCCCGGAATAATGAGGCCAGTGTCATACTGCAAAAAAGACCCATCTTGACACACATGAGTCCATTAATTTGATGTTTCCTGCTGTCCTGATGTGACACCATACCTCTGCTGTCCTGGTGTGACACCGTACCTCTACTGTCCTGGTGTGACACTGTACCTCTGCTGTCCTGGTGTGACACAGTGCCTCTGCTGTCCTGGCATGACACCATGCCTCTGCTGTCCTGATGTGACATACATGTTGTCCTGGTGTGACACCATGCCTCTGCCGTCCTGATGTGACACCATGCCCCCTCCTGTCCTGGTGTGACACCATGCCTCTGTTGTCCTGGTGTGACACTGTACCTCTGCTGTCCTGGTGTGACACCAGTACCTCTGTTGTCCTGGTGTGACACTGTACCTCTGCTGTCCTGGTGTGACACCATACCTCTGCTGTCCTGGTGTGACACCGTACCTCTACTGTCCTGGTGTAACACCGCACCTCTGCAGTCCTGGTGTGACACCGTACCTCTGCTGTCCTGAAGTGACACCGTACCTCTGCTGTCCTGGTGTGACACCGTACCTCTGCTGTATGAAATCAGGGGTAAGAAAATATGTGACATTTGTTTTGTTTTTAAGATCAAAATCGATCCCTAAAAAAATACTCTAGTGCCAAGAAAATCCTGCAAATTAGCATATAAAAAAAATAACACAGGTGCACAGAGTACATGTTTTTATCTGAGCACACAATGGGTACCAGGACATTTGTATGCTGAACAAGGGATGGGGTATGAAGAGGTTACCCCCACTCACTTCTCCTGTCCCTACTACAGATTTACTAGACGGCTGTTCTCATATCCTGCAGAGGACTGACTGTGGAACCCAAGTCATTTATACAACTGAGCCAGGAAGATAACTACATGAACCTCTTGCCCCTCTACTGATAACCCGGAACACTTTTAATCTCATCCCAAGTCTTCCACCTCAACAAACAGGATCGACATGATGGTACCAAACCTCACTGATCCAAGCAATAAGTTTGTAGCTTTGCAACTGCCCTGGAGTGACCAAAGCTAAGGCTTAATATAGTAGGACTTTAATGGGTTTCTTAAAACTTGATATTTTTTTGCATCAAATGCATTTGATTACTTAAAGAGATTTATTTAAAAGGTTTTTGTTGGAAAATGTTCAATCTTTTCTCATTTAATGCTAAGCTGATATAGACTCTACACCCAAATAAGATTAATTATGTGTAATTTTTAGAAGAATATGTGAATTATATTGCCATGTATTTGTAGGTATTAAAATGATGCATGATCAGAACAAACTGATAGTTTAATTGATGGTTGAAGGACACCTTAAGTGGCTTAATAAATGATTAGTGCAGTGGTCAAGCATTCAGTGGTCAAGCATTTAGTGGTCAAGCATGTTCACCTTATAAAGGAGGACAAGAAACAACCAGAATGCTGAAGAAAATCGTCACGGTCAAAATCTGGTCCTGTTACATTTTTGCATCTGGAGCTTTGAAACTTTTGTGTAGTGTTGTGACATATCTATCACAAGGAAATAAGACAAACAATTGTGAAGACACTTCTTGATATCTTATTCTGCTGAGGAGATTTTGACTTTTAATGATCACTTAAATTTGTGTGAAAATAGTTGTAGAATGTCTACTGTGATGTAACACCCTCACTTTCATGCATCGTTGAAAAATATTTTAAATGTTTTACTGATTGAAACAATTTTGATCATTTCTTCAGAATTCAGATAGTAAATCACAATGTCTGAAGAAGTATTTGATACAGGTCACAAAGATGTGTGAAAAATATGTCACTGCTAATAAAACATCAGTTAATTCTACACTAATTTGATATCCTTTACAGGAAATCTAGCTTGTGCAAGCTAGCAGCAAATACTTGTTAGCTTGTGCAAGCTTGCACAAACTTTTGCTAGCTTGCACAAAGGTTGCAAGGTTGCGCAAGCTAACAATTTTTAGTGTATTGCATGCTTGATACAAGCTAGTTTTTCTGTATGTGATAACTTGATTATCTCCTTATTAGAAATATATTTTGAAAACTTCCTTCAGCATTTTGTTGCTTTGGTTGCCTTCTCTTGTCAGAAATAGACATGTTTGACTACTAAACTATAAATTCAGTTTATTACGAAAAAAACAACTTGCAGCCCGAATTCTTGTTCATATCAGCAGGAAGATTGTGATTGCTGATTAAGGCTTGATTGATCTATGACAAGACATGTAGCTGGAGATTAAACAGAAGGCAGTGTCACTCAATTTTGCCAACATTAGTAGATTTTGTGAATACTTACTCCTGTAAAAGAATTGAAAGATACAAATTCCAGCAAATTAGGATGGTTTTTCCTAGTTATATATTTTCTGTCATTTCTTAGGACAATACAGTACAGTAGGACATTTTGAGGAAGGTTTTTCTATCTGTAAGAAAGCTGAGAGTACCTGGGTTCCATTGTGTCTACTCTGTGGTCTTGCCTCATTTGTATTTTGCAATCATGATCAGGAATTTCAATTCATTCCTATTTATTGACTTTTCAGGGGGAAAAAAACTTAATATTGGAAAGTGGTTTAAATACATTTGTCAAAAGTCTGCAATGGTTGAATAATGGTTTGAATTTTTTGGTATTGAGCATTTTCTGAAGTGGTCATTTTCTTCTCATATGCTTCTTTAAATCTTAACCTTCCCCTTTCCTCCCCCACTCTCCTACCAGTGGCATAGTCAGGATTTCCATATTGGTGGGGTAAAGTAACAGAAATAAACCAACAGGATAGAAAATATGGCCCCTGCCAACGAGCAGTAATAATCTTGAACTGATAAAAATGGAATATTGGTGGGGCGATTGCCCCCTCTGCCCACCCTTTGGCTACGCCACTGCCTCCTACACCTCTCATCCCCACCCCTTCTACACCTCTCCCCTAACGAAGGGAAATTTAGACAAGTGCCACTTTTAACCTGCTGTTTCTAAACCTTTAAGTTTCCAATGTTTAAAGAGCTCCATAAGTCTCATCAATCAAACGAATCTTCTGGGATACTGACATCTTCTCCACCCAGGGGGCACTGTGACATCCTCCCCCATCCCCAGGGGAAAAAGTAGATACTCATGTACATACACAAGTAAAAATAAATGTGAAAACACATTTACGTTTGACACATTTGATGGTGATAAATTTCAACAATTAAATGAATGAGTTATAAATTCTAAGCTTTGTGAGCACCCAAGTGGGTTTTTCTTGAGTGGATAAACCGTAAAACTATGGTATGTCTCCTGCTTGATAAAGTTAGATATACTTTATCATCTGACAAGATTTTCAGACTTGAAGGCATTACAAATTATATTATAGTTATCTGAGTTCCAGATGCCACACTCAAAGCTTTTTAACTCTATGCAATTAAAAGAAACTTTCTGCAATACATTACTGTGTTCCCAATGATTCTTTTTGGAGGGAACAAATATGCTTGTGGTTCCCGCAAAACATAACAAGAAGTAAAATTGCATTGCTTGCGGTCCCCCCCCCCCAAACTGAAAAAACATAACAAAAAGTAAAATTGCATTCAATACTTTCGACCTGGCATAGAGCAATTAATAACAAACTGGACTGCTGGAAAAGCTCGTGATCCCCGGGAAAATTGCAAGGTAGGGCCCCACTAAGGTCATTGCGGACATGTATGGCGCAAACACCAATTTTCCAATGGGCCCGAGACCCCTGAGAAAATTGTAAGTTAGGGCCCCAGTAAGGTCAGTGCGGACACGTATGGTCCCAAACACCAATTTTCCCATGGGCCCATAATGTCCCAGTTGCTCTTGTTTTTACATCTCCTAATTGTCAAAAGTCAAGATGAAAACCACGATATCCAAGCCTGCACATTGTCATGTTGATAGGTACAAAAACAAGATAAGTTACTTTAAAATATCGGGAGGGGGGAAATCTGAGTAGAAACTTGTTTCTACCCTGCGTCTCTGTACCCCTCCCTGCAGGCTTTAGCGAAAGGGAGAGCAATTTAATGCTTAGTCTTATTTAAAACAAGTATTTCTGCATCAATTCTAACACTTCTAGACATGGATTTCTGCTTGTACACAGCCACATTGTACAACATACTGAGTGAAATCAAATTGCCTGAACTATTTGAAGAGTTAAACTTGTTGCAAGCACTAACTTGCATTAAGAGTAAACATGCTAACGCTTTGCAAGCTCTAACGTGTATTAGGATTAACACTCTTACGCTTTGCAAGCACTAACATGTATTAAGAGTAAATATGCTTATGCTTTGCAAGCACTAATGTGTATTAAGAGTAAACACTTACGCATTGCAAGCACTAACTTGTATTAACAGTAAACGCGCTTACTCTTTGTAAGCACTAACGTGTATTAAGAGTGAACATGCGTATGCTTTGCAAGCACTAACATGTATTAAGAGTAAACACGCTCACTCTTTGCAAGCACTAACATGTATTAAGAGTAAACATGCTTACTCTTTGCAAGCACTAATGTGTATTAAGAGTAAACATGCTTACTCTTTGCAAGCACTAACGTGTATTAAGAGTAAATACCCTTACTCTTTTCAAGCTCTAATGTGTTTTAAGAGTAAATGTGCTTACTCTTTGCAAGCACTAACGTGTATCTAGAGAAAACACACATACTTTTTGCAAGCACTAACGTGTATTAAGAGTAAACATGCTTACTCTTTGCAAGCACTAACGTGTATTAAGAGTAAACATGCTTGCTCTTTGCAAGCACTAACGTGTATTAAGAATAAACACGCTCACTCTTTGCAAGCACTAACATGTATTAAGAGTAAACTCTTATGCTTTGCAAGCACTAATGTGTATTAAGAGTAAACGTGCTTACTCTTTGCAAGCACTAACGTTTATTAGGAGAAAACATGCGTACTCTTTGCAAGCACTAACATGTATTAAGAGTAAACACTCTTACTCTTTGCAAGCACTAACATGTATTAAGAGTAAACACGCTTACTCTTTGCAAGCACTAACGTGTATTAAGAGTAAACACGCTTACTCTTTGCAAGCACTAATGTGTATTAAGAGTAAACACACCTATTCTTTGCAAGCACTAACGTGTATTAAGAGTAAACACGCTTACTCTTTGCAAGCAGTAATGTGTATTAAGAGTAAACATGCTCACTCTTTGCAAGCTCTAATGTGTATTAGGAGTAAACACTCTTACTGTTTGCAAGCACTAACATGTATTAAGAGTAAACATGCTTACTTTTTGCAAGCACTAACATGTATTAAGAGTAAACACGCTTACTCTTTGCAAGCACTAACGTGTATTAAGAGTAAACATGCTTACTCTTTGCAAGCACTAACGTGTATTAAGAGTAAACACGCTTACTCTTTACAAGCACTAATGTGTATTAAGAGTAAACACGCTTACTCTTTACAAGCACTAATGTGTATTAAGAGTAAACAGGCTTACGCGTCACATATTGGGGATGTTTTCATTTTCCTGACCTAAGTAGTTGGGTTTAAATGCTTTCCTACAGAAAAGATTGAGTCATAGCAAGAACATTATTGGTAATTGTACGTTTTATAGTTATTTTTGTTAGTGACTATAAGGAGGCTACTATATCGGGACTTGTTTGATCAAATGTTATAGGTTTAGTATGCTTTTTCGAATTTAAAATCAAATGTTAAAGGTTTAGTATGCTTTTTCGAATTTAAAATTCTGCTTAATACATACTGACCTGTAGAGGCAACATTAAATAAGTTGCATAAAAATCTAGTAGAAAGCATATAAACAGCAAAACTTACCATCAAAACCAGTTACAAAATTAATTCCCATGTACAAATATACAAATTTGATTTAAAAAAAAGCATATACCCATCTATTGACTTATTTGGATGTTTTGTGTTATTCATGCACTGCTGTTGCTCAACATATAGATGTAAGTATAGATTCTTCCAAAAAAATCCTCTGGATAAAATTATCTCCTTCTTCATCATGCTTCCCTCTACAACCATATTTAATTCTCCTCTTCCATCCCCTCTCTCTACTTTGTTTTTGTTTCACCTCTCTCAATCACAGCTTTCTGACTTTTTGTTCTTGAATTTCTCTCATTCTCCCCCTGTTTCCTTTCCTTCCTACCTCTAGAATAATCTGACCTCTCAGGCACAATTTGACCCTCGTCGTGATGCCCTCATCAAACAAACAAACTATAGATTCCACTCAATCCTATCAGTTGTAAAGAATCACATTAAGGAAAGAAATATAAAGATTTGTATTATAAGTTGAGACTTTTTTCCTTTTAAACCTTATTCCGTATCTTTTTAAAATATAGAGCTCGTATACAAAAAATACCGGGGTTGACTCCCATCGCGAGCGCTGCATTGTATGCAGACACTTTACTGCATTTGTTCCAGCATTGCTATAATCTTGACCTGCGTCATGTCCAGTGGGAACCATGTGCCTTCGTCTGCTCACGCCACAGAAATACATGCCTTAGCTATTAAGCTATACATTGAAATTAAAACTATTTTTTTCTCTCATAAAAATCGGTTAAAATATAGTCCATGCAGGGCCGTAATTTCTCATATAGAGAGAGTGTGTGTGTGTGTGTGTGTGTAGGGAGGGGGCATGGCTTCTTATCCAAAAAGTGTGGGGACAAGAGGCAAATTACCCCCAAAATGTACTGATTTGTTCAATTCTACAGAAAAGTGGGGAAATATCCGCTGTCCTCCCCACCCCCCCCCCCCCCCGCTTCCTTGGAATTACGGCCCTGCAGATATGTAATGTATTACAGGGCAACGAAGGTGGTACTTTCTTACGTCAATCCTTGATTTTGTAACGCCTATCATAATGCATCAAATTTCAACCAAATGCTTTAAAGTCTTTATACCCCCCAAATCCTAACGGGAATAGACTTTATATGCATCACTTGAATTTCAGTGACTAACATTTATGAAAATTACATGACCTTATCATGTCTCTAAATATACAATCTCTTATATCTGAGCCTACTCATGATTCTGGTCATTGCCTGGACACTGTCATCACTCGAACTGGCTTAACAGGAATGAATGTGGCAACGTTAGTTACCCCTTCATATATCTCCGATCATCATTTCATCAATAAGTCGTTTAATATTAACAAGCCTGAAAGGATTAAATTGACAGTAACTTCCCGTAATTTACGAGCAATTGACATTGATTCTTTTAAGCAAGACATTTCTGCATAGGATGGAAATGTACTAGAGACTGTTATGGGTGCCCTTGATCAATACAATTCTGTCTTCTGTTCTGGAGAAAAGTGATAACTGTACGCCCTGATACTGCCTGGTATAATCCCAAAATACGGAAAACAAAAGTTCTACGAAGAATACTGGAACGCAAAGCGAATATATCTGGTACTCTTACCGATCGTCAAGCGGTCAAAAATCAGACAAAGTATGTGAACAGTCTCTGTAACAATGCTAAAACGGAATACTATAAGAGAAGCATCATCGAGTCAAAATCGGACAAGAAGAAATTGTTCAATGCAGCAAAACCTCTTCTTGTTGGAAAAGCGGAACCTATCTATCCATCCGGCACTAAACCCGAAACTCTACCTACCAATTTTGCTGAATTCTTTAAGGACAAAATCACGAAAATACGTGTAAGTATTTAGAAGGATTTAGCGAAAGAAAACATGAGGGATTTTCAAGTTGAACCAGCTTGCATTAATACCGCTAGATTCCACGCGTTTGCAACTGCATCGGAAGAAGAGATACATAAACTTGTTACCAATTCATGTACAGCATATTGCAAGAGTGATCCACTTCCTACTAATGGTAAAGTTATGTAGTTCTGACTTAGTTCCAGCTATTACTAATATAGTCAACTTATCTCTACATAGCGATATTGTGCCTGCTGCAATGAAGGGAGCCATTGTTAAACCATTGCCTAAAAAATGAGGTTTAAATCAAAATGTATACGAGAGCGACGTGACAACTGCTTCTATTCTCTTAAACTATTTTCGCTCCATTTTCTCTCCAATTTGCACCATTTTGTTTTATAACTTCATTTTCGGATTTTCTTTTCGGTGGATGGGCTTTTATCCTCGGTGAGATCGTTTCTTTTCTTTTTTTCTATTATATTTTCCCTCGTTCCGTCCCGACTTTTCACGCCCTTCGTTACTAATACAGCGGTCCCCATATAATGGTTTCGCGATTTTTTTCTAGCTGCCTCGGGTCTCTCGGCCCTTGGTTTTTTCTTTCATAATGACAAAGTGCCTATGCAGTGACCTTGACCCCCCCTCCCCTCCCCGTGACCCACCTGCTACCATCATTGACCATTCTGCAACCCCAATCCCAAAAATCCTTATAATCCATGCCACCAACAAGCAGGAAAGCTTTAAAAAAGTTTCTCCTTTCCTCATCCATAAAGCCCTCTTTGGCCTTGTCGGTACCCTCCCCAAAGTCTCTACCCTTAGATCCGGTGATCTCCTGGTGCACTGCACCAGGGACACACAAGCCACCACCCTCCTTTCCACCAAAACCCTATCCAACTCTGGTATCGACATCACAGTCTCCCCCCATCGTTCCCTAAACTCCAGCAAAGGCGTCATACGCACCCGCGATCTTGCGTACATGACCGATGACGACCTCCAAGAAGAACTAGCTAACCAACATGTAACCGAAGCCCGTCGTCTCGTTCTAAAGAGAGACGGAGCCGAAACTCCCACCAACACCATATTTCTCACCTTCGCAACACCAACTCTCCCCTCCCACATCATTGCAGGCTACCTGAGAATCCAGGTCGCCCCTTACATTCCTAACCCTTTACGTTGCTATAATTGTCAGAGGTACGGCCACGGGAAAAACTCCTGCCACAGCTAAGCGCGCTGTGGTAACTGCGGAGCCCCGGACCATGACAACACCTCCTGCACCAACCCCCCACTCTGCACAAATTGTGACGGTAAACACCCAGCAAACCATCCCTCCTTCTCGAAAGACTGTCCCACCTGGCTTCAGGAAAAACAAATAACAAAACTTAAAACCCTTAACCCCAACATAACCTACCCTGAGGCCAGGAAACAATTCCTCCTTCCCTTAACTCCAAGCCTTCCTACTCAAACGTAGTCTCCTCTAACTCTAATTCCGCCCCCAAACACAACTAACACAACAAAAACTAACTCCCATGCCCAAACCGACCTCACCTGGCTCTTCTTACCTAGTCCTAAGCCCATCACCATTTCCAACAACCCAATCACACCCAATACCCACACCACCTCCACCACCACTTCTCTCCTCAACCCCCCTTCCTACTCTAAAGCCCCTACCGCCCCCTACACCAACTCCACTAATACCTTCATACATCAAGCTAAAACCAGCCAAGCAAACAACCAACAAATCAACCAACAAACAACCAACCAAAAAACAACCAATCAACAAACAACCAATCAACAAACAACCTATCAACAAACAACCAATCAACAAACAACCCACCTCCCAAACCCACACTGAAGAGAGTATGGATTGTTCGATTACCGAACACACTGATCATACTTCTCGTCCAATTTTCAAAAACAATCGCTCCCAAAGAAACAGATCCAAAGAAAAACCAAGCCAACTCAGACCCAACAGATCTTCCTCCAGATAACCCCCCGCCTTCTTATGGCATACACCACAAACAATTACAATAACACCCACAACATCATACAATGGAACATTAGGAGCCTTAAGGCCAATTCTGAAGAAATTGACCTTCTGGCCTCCACCTTCAACCCGGTCGTCTTCTGCCTACAAGAAACTTTCTTGAAAACCACCGACCATTACTCCCTTAACAACTTTGCTTGCTATCACAAACATCAAGTGGATGCTGACAGGGCCTGTGGTGGCGTCTCCATTCTCGTTAGACACGATATCCCACACAGCCCTGTTCGTGTGCACACCGACCTTCAGGCCATCTGTATTTCTATCTCCCTCCACAAAACTTTCACTCTGCAATATCTATCTCCCTCCCAACACCAACATTCAACCAACCAGCCTTAACAACCTCATCTCTCAGCTTCCGACCCCCTTCATCCTTCTTGGTGACTTCAACGCTCACAACCCTCTGTGGGGCTCTAATACCACCACCCCTAGAGGCAAGTTCATCGAAAACGCTCTCCGTCAGCACAGCCTGTCCTTACTGAACACTAACTCCCCGACCTACCTTCATCCTGCCACAGGCTCTCTCACCTGTATTGACCTGTCTATCTGTTTCCCTACCCTCCTCCCTGATTTTAGTTGGAGAGTCACTGCTGACCTCTGTGGTAGTGATCATTACCCTCTTCTTATACACTCCAATCTTCAAATCCCCACTGAGCACACCCCCAATTGGAACCTCGACAAGGCTGACTGGTCCCTTTTTGAAACCCTCTGTGACTCACACCTCTCCCCCATCTTCTCGAGGATGAGGATCCCATGTCTAACTTCAGTAATATCCTTATCAACATCGCCACCTGCTCAATTCCCAAAACCTCCAAACCCCAAATCATCCCCAACCCCTGGTTCTCAGATGACTGCAAAACCGCCATCAAGAACAGGAAAAGAGCCCTCAGGAACTTTAAAACTAACCCGACCACCCATAACCTTAACCTCTTTCGCATCAGCCGTGCCAAGGCCAGACGCACTATCAAGGACAGTAAAACCAACACTTGGAACAACTTTATCTCTTCTCTCACCACCAACACCCCCACTAAGAAGATTTGGAGAATGGTTAACAGCTTCCACGGCAGAGTAGGCAAATCTTCCATCTCCCATCTCTCTTGGAATGGAGACCTTCTCACCGCAAAAAAGGACATCGTTGACCACCTCGCCGCCTCTTTCAGCAACATCTCGTCCTCGACCAACTACTTCAATGCTTTCAAAATCAAAAAAGCTTGCGATGAAGCCCGGAGAATCACTTTTCCCTCTGACAACTCCGAAAGCTACAACACCCCTCTCACCCTTTCTGAATTAAACCTAGCCATCAGCGACGCTGGCTGCACCTCCAAGGGCCCAGATAACATCCCCTATCAGTTTCTGAAACACCTCCCCATCAAGGCCACCACTACCCTACTCACCATCTTCAACCACATTTGGTCCTCACACTCCTTTCCCCCTATCTGGAGGACAGCTATTGTCATCCTCGTCCTTAAACCGGGGAAGGATAGCACCGACCCCACCAGCTACCGACCCATCGCCCTTACTTGCTGTCTCTGTAAAATTATGGAAAAGATCATTAATCAGAGACTAAACTGGTTCCTCGAGACCAACAGAATCCTCTCTCCTCACCAAAGCGGCTTCCGAAAACGTCGCAATACCCTCGACCAGTTAATTACGCTCGACACCGCTATCCGGGAATCCTTTGCAAAAAAGGAACACCTCATTGCCATATTTTTTGACCTCGAGAAAGCTTTCGACACTACTTGGAAATACGGCATTACCCGGAAACTTCACACCATTGGCCTCAGAGGCCACCTCCCCATCTTTATTCAAAACTTCCTCTCACCCAGGCAGTTCCAAGTTCGTATTGGCCACACCCTCTCCAAGCCGTACCCCCAAGAAGAGGGCGTCCCCCAAGGCAGCATCCTCTCTTCAACCTGAGCATTAATGACATCGGGAATGACCTTGGCCCCAGCATCAAACGTACCCTCTACGTGGATGACTTCACCATCTTCTACTCCTCCCCTAGCTTTCCTATTGTTGAAAATAGGCTCCAAACCAGCCTCAATCAGCTGCAAGTCTGGAGCAACAATAACGGTTTTAGATTCTCCAAAGACAAGACAGTCTGCATGCACTTTTGTCATTTCAACAACCTCCACCCCAACCCGAACTTTGTGCTCAATGGGAATCGCATCCCTAAAGTTGAAAACACAAAGTTCCTTGGTCTAACTCTAGACCCCAAGCTCACCTACAAGCCACACATCACCAACCTGAAACTAAAATGCAATAGCTCCCTCAACATCCTCCGACTGCTCTCCAACACTACTTGGGGAGCGAACCGCTATGCTCTCCTCAAAATTTTCAGGCTCACCATTCGTGCCAAGCTTGACTATGGCAATATTGTTTACTGTGTCGCTCACAACTCATACCTCAACCACATTAACACCATCCAAAATGAAGCCCTCAGGCTTTGTCTAGGAGCCTACAGGACCTCCCCAATCACTAGCCTTCATGTTGAAGCCAACGAACCCCCTTTCTACTTAGGTGTAAAAGCTTAGCCTCTCCTATGCTTTTAGAGTCCTCACCAACACCCAGAACCCTGTTTACAACCTCATTAGGTACCCCAATTTCTCCTCCCTCTTTGATAGGACTAAAACCCTATCGCCCCCTTCAGCTTACGCATTAAATCAGACCTCTTTCAACTTGGCATCAACCCCGCCACTCTCGGCACCTATTCCTGGCCCACTTTTCCGCCTTGGGCCACCCCCTTCCTTCTGTCCACCTAGACCTCTCCACTTACAACAAAACTCAAACTCACCCTAATCTCTTCATCAATCTCCACAACCAAATCAAAGACCCAACTCTCAAATTACACCTCCATCTATACTGATGGCTCCAAGGAAGGCAACAAGACAGCTGCTGCTGCCATCATCCAAGACATCACCCTCAGTAGCAGACTTCCTGACCACTCATCCATCTTTTCAGCCGAGGCTAAGGCCATTCTCCTCGCCCTCAACTTTATTGAGTACTCTCCACTCAGCCACTTTGCCATTTTCTCTGACTCAAAGGCTGTTCTTACTTCATTACTCAATCTTAAATGGGATAACCTCACCTTCCACCTCCTCCTCCGGAAACTCTTTTCTCCCACCCTCTGCAGGAAAAGTGTTCTTTTCTTCTGGATACCCAGCCATGTTGGCATCCCTGACAACGACAGGGCTGATACAGCCGCTAAGCTTGCCCTTAACCTCCTCCCTTCCCCTTTTCCCAAAACCCTCTCTGACATCAAACCGCTTATCGCTTCTCTTGTTCGTGACCGCTGGCAAACCTTATGGAACTTCCAAATTGATAACAAACTCCATGTTATCCAGCCCACAATCCCGATCAAATCCACCATCAACAACCTTTCTCGTATCGACAACGTTCATATTACCCGTCTTAGAATTGGTCACACCCACCTCACTCACTCCCACCTCCTTATTGGTTCCCCCAACCCCTCTGTAACAATTGCCACTGCATCCTCACAATCCAACACGTTCTCCTTGCTTGCCCCTGTACAACCTTCCCAGAGCTTCTCTCGCTCCCCACAACTCAATTGCTGAGTTCTTCCAAAAAAATCCTCCAGATAAAATAGTCTCCTTCCTTCAGCATGCATCCCTCTACAACCATATTTAATTCTCCTCTTCCACCCCCTCTCTTCTTTGTTTTTAGTTTTACCCATGCACCTCCTCTCTCGATCACAGTTTCTGGCTTTTGTTCTTGAATTTCTCTCATTCTTCCCCTGGTCTCTTTCCTTACTACCTCTAAAATGATCTGACCTCTCAGGCACAATTTGACCTTCGTTGTCGTGGTGCCGTTAAGACCTCATCAAACAAACAAACAAAAATTATCGCCCAGTGTCCAATTTAAGCTTCATATCTAAACTCTGCGAAAAAGTGGTGGCTTCACAACTGTTCAAATACATCTCAGATCATAATCTGGCTGAAGGGTTTTAGTCAGTTTACTGTCGCTTCTATTCTACAGAAACTGCTCATCTTAGGGTGCATAATGGCATCTTAGTGGCTATGCACAAGAAGAAAATGACAGCCTTCTTATTAGACCTCGGCGCTGCATTCGATATTTTGGATCATAGTATATTTTTGAACCGCCTGTCGACTCGTTTTGGGATCAAGAACTGTATTTCTCTGGTTAAAATCCTACTTAGAGAACAGATCTCAACGTGTCACAATTAATGGTCTCGACTCGGAAGCATTTATTTTGGACATCGGTGTACCACAAGGGTCCGTATTAGGTCCTCTGTTGTTTACCTTGTACACTGCACCCCTTGCTGACATTATTAAGCGCTATTCCATTGGATATCATTTCTATGCTGATGACACTCAACTTTACATTTCTTTTGATAATTCAGATATTGCTAATCAAGTTAATTGTCTGGAAAACTGTCTAAAAGACATCAAGAAGTGGATGCTTACTTACTTTCTAAAACTCAATGATGATAACAGCGAATTCATTTTGACTGGCAGTAAACTTGCCCTTACACAACTGCCATCTTTATCGTTAAATGTTAATGGAGTAACAGTAAAAAACTCATCGAAAGTGAAAAAACCTTGGCACCGTTTTGATTCAGAAATGTCTATGCATAATTTCATTACTGCAAAATGTCAAAGTGCTATGTATAATTTGCGTTCTATTGCTCAAATCCGTCACTTCTTAGATATTGATACAACTAGGACTCTTATACAGGTTCTTGTAATTTCTAGGACTGATTACGCTAATAATCTTTAAATTGGTGTAAATAAGTCGTTAATTCATCGTCTACAAGTTGTTCAGAATGCTGCTGCCAGATTAATTATGAGAACTAGCTTAAAAGACCATATTAAACCTATTCTTTTTACACTTCACTGGTTGCCCATAGAATGCCGTGTGCATTTTAAAGTTATAGTTTTTTGTTTTAATTGTTTACAAGGCACCGCTTCAAAGTATTTAATCAAACTCATTCAACCAAACAAACCAGTGCGCTCTCTTACTGTAGATCCTCCAATCAAAATTTTCTCGAAGTTCCCAAAACTATCAGTAACACTGGCTATCGCTCCTTTGAAGTTTTTGCCCCCCAGGAAATGGAATACCCTTCCTTTATGTATAAGAAATGCTCCATCACTTAGTTCTTTTAAACGTGATTTGAAAACGCATTTTTTTGAAAAGTATTTCAGTGACTTATTTTAACTTTTTTTAAATATTGTTAATTTTTTCACCCCAGGTTTTACCTTTTAATGCATTTCAATTGCTTGAAAACTTTTTTATTTCGCTTAGTGTTTTGTGTTTAAGATTGGTAGTTTTACCGCTTTTTTATTAACTGCCTTATCTTATTCATGTATCTGAACTGCACGTTTAAAACTCAATTATTTCTTTTATTCGTATACTGCTGATATACCTTTGACCTATTATGGGGGTTTTAGGTGTTGAATTATTTTTATTTTGTTTCTTTTATGTATTGATAAGTAATTAACTTTTCATTTTTTCATGCTCTTGTAAAGCACTTAGAGATTTCTTTTAGAATAAGTCCTATATAAACATAATTTAATAATGATAATGATAAGAATTAAAGAATTAAATACAGATTTAAAGCTGTCGGACCAGTTGTTAGCCATAACTCAAAAACTTTTAAAAATCACTGATCTCTTCAAATTGCATTTTGAAATCGTTCTCATTCCTTACATTCAAATGCTCTTTTTCAGAGCAGAGGTTAAATCCTCTGGTGTGTAGTTCCTACAGAAAGCCACCGTGACTACCATGTTTATCAAAATGTGAGCAAATATTAGCTCTGAGGGCCATATTTGATCATATTTGATATACTTTGTTGAAATAATGTACTGTATATGTGCATGAATTTCCGATTTATGAGTCACGCACGTTTGGGAGATTTGGAATTAGGAAAACACATTGCGTGAACCTTTTAGATAGAAATAATTGTAAACAAGTCAGTATCACTGGTTTGCCTTAGAGGACGCTGAATAAAACAAGTATTTGATAAGTTTGTGTTAAATTGAAAAAAAGGACTTAATAAAAATCTTCATTAAAACTGGTCAAAACTGTTTTTTTCAATATCGGTTTGATAAAACCGAATTCGCATAATACCAATATAAAACCGTTTCATTATACAAAAACATTAAAAGCTCTGGTATCATAAGCCATTTTATGTGTGGGCTCTGCAGGTCTAACTTTCATAACGTCATTTGAGAACCCTCCCCCATGACTCATAGGCATAGGAAGCAGAGGTGCCTCAGCCCTCCACTTTTGTCATATTAATTTTTTTAACCTTTAGTTTCAATGATATTTTGAATATAGATATTAATGAAATGTATAAGCTGTATTAAATTGCTTAGATAAGATTCCATCGTCTGTAAAATCTACAATTTTTCTTAAATCTTTTTGAATTGGGACAAAAATACACTGAGTGTGCAGACAATAATTATTTGTGGAAACCTGGAAACACAGACGATTTAGCCTCTGATACAAAGGTGGGCGATGAGATATAATCTATAGCCCCCCTCCCCTCCCAACTCCACCCCCGTGGCTGAAAAAAAGGTGTATAGGCTGTATAGGCGTATGGAAGCGGCGGGTTGGGAGAGGGAACTGATTTTACCGGTTTGGGGTAAAATTGGGAAATTATTAACATAAAATTGACAAAATGAAGGAAACTTGTGGTAAAATTATTGAAAATTTGTGGGGTGGTAGGAGGGGTGGGGTGGTGGTGAGGTGAACGGGTAGCAAGAGGGCTGGGGTGGTGGTGAGGTGAACGGGTAGAAGGAGGGGTGGGATGGTGGTGTGGTGAACGGGTAGGGGGAGGGGAGTGCACAGGGTATCTAGCTACTCTCAAGGAGATCATCTTAATATTTTACCGTAGTTTGGTATTTTTCCGACGTTGCGAGATTGACTGGAAACAACACTCGGTCCCAGTTTCCACAAGGGCCCAAAAAATCTAGAAGAACTTTTCCATTGGGTGGGGGTGATAACCCGTTTAATTTGACCCTGTGCCCTGTGATAGTTTACGCCATAGTCTTTCTGGAAACGTGGGTATAAGTAAAGCATTTTTAAAAACCCAAATGAATAATTCAACAGTCAACAAACTCAAATGTTTCTTTCTTATTTTAATGTGTGAATAAGCGAACAAATGTTTCCCAGATTGTCTTTCATTGAAGGTCGTGTGGTGGATGCTCATCTTCAGAAGACAAAGGCACATAAAGAGCGTTCATGTGTGCACCGCACGTACTAATTATTACATCAGTCGATGAGTCAAATCGCCGCCAAATGATGCGTTCGACAATTCGATTGATGTGTGGATTATGCGGTAAACTGAAATTGTTTGGTTTGTGTTAGTTCGTTCAGTGGAGTTTGGCTTTTTTTTCTTCTTCATGAAAAACGCTCATTTCTGTTAAGCTGAAGCGTTAGTTAATCTCAAAAAGGTGATTTGTGGCTGTTTGTTTGTTGTTTTTGACATGTTTTATGAGTTTTGGGGTTGTGAAATTCTGTGATCATCTTTGATTAAGACGTTTTCTTATCATGGGGACTCAATGTGCAGAACAGTTAATTTCTTGACAGATATGGAACGTATTTTCAGACATGGTCAAATTGCAGACATGTATGACTTGATTTGCATATCACGTTGTATTTACTTTTTTATCCTTTGATGGGAAAATGTCTGGTATACGTCTTTTCTATATATTTGGTCGTCCAGGATGTAGGCCTACGCATAATGATATCATCTACCCAGATTTTTGCCGTTATTAGTGGCGCTAGAAACTTTCCAAAAAAGGGTCCAAGTAACCCAACAGGGAAGTTCAAGCTAAATATTGATGATACTTTGGCGCTTAGCGCTTAGCGACGGGTCATAGAGGCAAAGGCCTCGGTGCAGGATCCAGGGGTGAAACCTCGGTAATTTTGGAAAATTTTCTTTAATTATCGGGTAATGGCGAATTCTTAGGCCAATTTTTGGAGATATTTTGGCCATTTTTTTTGGAATTGTTTTGCCAATTTTCGGTTTTCTTCCATATTTTCGGAAATTACACTCTTTTTCGGGCATTTTTTTCTTCTTCAATTTTCTTTCAGTCTTGTGACTTGATCGGATCGGCAAATTAAGGTTTTTAGTTCGACGACCTCAAATGCATCCGATGGCAAGGGGGTCCATGCCTGTCCGACGGGAGACGGGGCTGCCTAAACCCCGCCACTGGCGCCGTCCACTGCCCTCTTTGCGTTTATAATTGTTTTGTATATAACATCGGCTTTCGAGTGAAACATGGGAAGAGGTAAATAATGGAGAATCTGTCCATCGTGTCCCCATTTCAGTCGTAAATTGAAATATCTGAATATGTTATCTATACGAGCTCCATTCATCATTTGTTGAAGTGTTTATGGTCTTCCATTCAACCATTATCCTGGTACCTTACTGAGAGCGACGTGACAACTGCTCCTATTCTCCTAAACTATTTTCGCTCCAATTTCTCTCCAATTTGCACCTTTTTGTTTTATAACTTCATTTTCGGATTTTCTTTTCGGTGGATGGGCTTTTATCCTCGGTGAGATCGTTTCTTTTCTTTTTTTTCTATTATATTTTCCCTCGTTCTGTCCCGACTTTTCACGCCCTTCGTTACTAATACAGCGGTCCCCATATAGTGGTTCCGCGATTTTTTTTCTAGCTGCCTCGGGTCTCTTGGCCCTTGGTTTTTTCTTTCATAATGACAAAGCGCCTATGCAGTGACCTTGACCTTGACCCCCCTTCCCTCCCCGTGACCTACCTGCTACCATCATTGACCATTCTGCAACCCCAATCCCAAAAATCCTTATAATCCATGCCACCAACAAGCAGGAAAGCTTTAAAAAAGTTTCTCCTTTCCTCATCCATAAAGCCCTCTTTGGCCTTGTCGGTACCCTCCCCAAAGTCTCTACCCTTAGATCCGGTGATCTCCTGGTGCACTGCACCAGGGACACACAAGCCACCACCCTCCTTTCCACCAAAACCCTATCCAATTCTGGTATCGACATCACAGTCACCCCCCATCGTTCCCTAAACTCCAGCAAAGGCGTCATACGCACCCGCGATCTTGCGTACATGACCGATGACGACCTCCAAGAAGAACTAGCTAACCAACATGTAACCGAAGCCCGTCGTCTCGTTCTAAAGAGAGACGGAGCCGAAACTCCCACCAACACCATATTTCTCACTTTCGCAACTCCAACTCTCCCCTCCCACATCATTGCCGGCTACCTGAGAATCCAGGTCGCCCCTTATATTCCTAACCCTTTACGTTGCTACAATTGTCAGAGGTATGGCCACGGGAAGAACTCCTGCCACAGCCAAGCGCGCTGTGGTAACTGCGGAGCCCCGGACCATGACAACACCTCCTGCACCAACCCCCCACTCTGCACAAATTGTGACGGTAAACACCCAGCAAACCATCCCTCCTTCTCGAAAGACTGTCACACCTGGCTTCAGGAAAAACAAATAACAAAACTTAAAACCCTTAACCCCAACATAACCTACCCTGAGGCCAGGAAACAATTCCTCGCTTCCCTTAACTCCAAGCCTTCCTACTCAAACGTAGTCTCCTCTAACTCTAATTCCGCCCCCAAACACAACTAACACAACAAAACTAACTCCCATGCCCAAACTGACCTCACCTGGCTCTTCTTACCTAGTCCTAAGCCCATCACCATTTCCAACAACCCAATCACACCCAATACCCACACCACCTCCACCACCACTTCTCTCCTCAACCCCCCTTCCTACTCTAAAGCCCCTACCGCCCCCTACACCAACTCCACTAATACCTTCATACATCAAGCTAAAACCAGCCAAGCAAACAACCAACAAACCAACAAATCAACCAGCAAACAACCAACCAAAAACAACCAATCAACAAACAACCTATCAACAAACAACCAATCAACAAACAACCCACCTCCCAAACCCACACTGAAGAGAGTATGGATTGTTCGATTACCGAACACATCGATCATACTTCTCGTCCAATTTTCAAAAACAATCGCTCCCAAAGAAACAAATCCAAAGAAAAAACAAGCGAACTCAGACCCAGCAGATCTTCCTCCAGATAACCCCCCGCCTCCTTTATGGCATACACCACAATCAATTACAATAACACCCACAACATCATACAATGGAACATTAGGAGCCTTAAGGCCAATTCTGAAGAAATTGACCTTCTGGCCTCCACCTTCAACCCGGTCGTCTTCTGCCTACAAGAAACTTTCTTGAAAACCACGGACCATTACTCCCTTAACAACTTTGCTTGCTATCACAAACATCAAGTGGATGCTGACAGGGCCTGTGGTGGCGTCTCCATTCTCGTTAGACACGATATCCCACACAGCCCTGTTCGTGTGCACACCGACCTTCAGGCCATCTGTATTTCTATCTCCCTCCACAAAACTTTCACTCTCTGCAATATCTATCTCCTCCCAACACCAACATTCAACCAACCAGCCTTAACAACCTCATCTCTCAGCTTCCCACCCCTTCATCCTTCTTGGTGACTTCAACGCTCACAACCCTCTGTGGGGCTCTAATACCACCACCCCTAGAGGCAAGTTCATCGAAAACGCTCTCCGTCAGCACAGCCTGTCCTTACTGAACACTAACTCCCCGACCTACCTTCATCCTGCCACAGGCTCTCTCACCTGTATTGACCTGTCTATCTGTTCCCCTAACCTCCTCCTGACTTTAGTTGGAGAGTCACTGCTGACCTCTGTGGTAGTGATCATTACCCTCTTCTTATACACTCCAATCTTCAAATCCCCACTGAGCACACCCCCAACTGGAACCTCGACAAGGCTGACTGGTCCCTTTTTGAAACCCTCTGTGACTCACACCTCTCCCCCATCTTCTCGAGGATGAGGATCCCATGTCTAACTTCAGTAATATCCTTATCAACATCGCCACCTGCTCAATTCCCAAAACCTCCAAACCCCCAAATCATCCCCCAACCCCTGGTTCTCAGATGACTGCAAAACCGCCATCAAGAACAGGAAAAGAGCCCTCAGGAACTTTAAAACTAACCCGACCACCCATAACCTTAACCTCTTTCGCATCAGCCGTGCCAAGGCCAGACGCACTATCAAGGACAGTAAAACCAACACTTGGAACAACTTTATCTCTTCTCTCACCACCAACACCCCCACTAAGAAGATTTGGAGAATGGTTAACAGCTTCCACGGCAGAGTAGGCAAATCTTCCATCTCCCATCTCTCTTGGAATGGAGACCTTCTCACCGCAAAAAGACATCGTTGACCACCTCGCCGCCTCTTTCAGCAACATCTCGGCCTCGACCAACTACTCCAATGCTTTCAAAATCAAAAAAGCTTGCGATGAAGCCCGGAGAATCACTTTTCCCTCTGACAACTCCGAAAGCTACAACACCCCTCTCACCCTTTCTGAATTAAACCAAGCCATCAGCGACGCTGGCTGCACCTCCAAGGGCCCAGATAACATCCCCTATCAGTTTCTGAAACACCTCCCCATCAAAGCCACCACTACCCTACTCACCATCTTCAACCACATTTGGTCCTCACACTCCTTTCCCCCTATCTGGAGGACAGCTATTGTCATCCCCGTCCTTAAACCGGGGAAGGATAGCACCGACCCCACCAGCTACCGACCCATCGCCCTTACTTGCTGTCTCTGTAAAATTATGGAAAAGATCATTAATCAGAGACTAAACTGGTTCCTCGAGACCAACAGAATCCTCTCTCCTCACCAAAGCGGCTTCCGAAAACGTCGCAATACCTAGACCAGTTAATTACGCTCGACACCGCTATCCGGGAATCCTTTGCAAAAAGGAACACCTCATTGCCATATTTTTGACCTCGAGAAAGCTTTCGACACTACTTGGAAATACGGCATTACCCGGAAACTTCACACCATTGGCCTCAGAGGCCACCTCCCCATCTTTATTCAAAACTTCCTCTCACCCAGGCAGTTCCAAGTTCGTATTGGCCACACCCTCTCCAAGCCGTACCCCCAAGAAGAGGGCGTCCCCAAGGCAGCATCCTCTCCCCACTCTCTTCAACCTGAGCATTAATGACATCGGGAATGACCTTGGCCCCAGCATCAAACGTACCCTCTACGTGGATGACTTCACCATCTTCTACTCCTCCCTAGCTTTCCTATTGTTGAAAATAGGCTTCAAACCAGCCTCAATCAGCTGCAAGTCTGGAGCAACAATAACGGTTTTAGATTCTCCAAAGACAAGACAGTCTGCATGCACTTTTGTCATTTCAACAACCTCCACCCCAACCCGAACTTTGTGCTCAATGGGAATCGCATCCCTAAAGTTGAAAAACACAAAGTTCCTTGGTCTAACTCTAGACCCCAAGCTCACCTACAAGCCACACATCACCAACCTGAAACTAAAATGCAATAGCTCCTCAACCTCCTCCGACTGCTCTCCAACACTACTTGGGAGCGAACCATATGCTCTCCTCAAAATTTTCAGGCTCACCATTCGTGCCAAGCTTGACTATGGCAATATTGTTTACTGTGTCGCTCACAACTCATACCTCAACCACATTAACACCATCCAAAATGAAGCCCTCAGGCTTTGTCTAGGAGCCTACAGGACCTCCCCAATCACTAGCCTTCATGTTGAAGCCAACGAACCCCCTTTCTACTTAGATGTAAAAAGCTTAGCCTCTCCTATGCTTTTAGAGTCCTCACCAACACCCAGAACCCTGTTTACAACCTCATTAGGTACCCCAATTTCTCCTCCCTCTTTGATAGGACTAAAACCCTATCGCCCCCTTCAGCTTACGCATTAAATCAGACCTCTTTCAACTTGGCATCAACCCCGCCACTCTCGGCACCTATTCCTGGCCCACTTTTCCGCCTTGGGCCACCCCCTTCCTTCTGTCCACCTAGACCTCTCCACTTATAACAAATCTCAAACTCACCTAATCTCTTCATCAATCTCCACAACCAAATCAAAGACCAACTCTCAAATTACACCTCCATCTATACTGATGGCTCCAAGGAAGGCAACAAGACAGCTGCTGCTGCCATCATCCAAGACATCACCCTCAGTAGCAGACTTCCTGACCACTCATCCATCTTTTCAGCCGAGGCTAAGGCCATTCTCCTCGCCCTCAACTTTATTGAGTACTCTCCTCTTAGTCACTTTGCCATTTTCTCTGACTCAAAGGCTGTTCTTACTTCATTACTCAATCTTAAATGGGATAACCTCACCTGCCACCTCCTCCTCCGGAAACTCTTTTCTCCCACCCTCTGCAGGAAAAGTGTTCTTTTCTTCTGGATACCCAGCCATGTTGGCATCCCTGGCAATGACAGGGCTGATACAGCCGCTAAGCTTGCCCTTAACCTCCTCCCTTCCCCTTTTCCCAAAACCCTCTCTGACATCAAACCGCTTATCGCTTCTCTTGTTCGTGACCGCTGGCAAACCTTATGGAACTTCCAAATTGATAACAAACTCCATGTTATCCAGCCCACAACCCGATCAAATCCACCATTAACAACCTTTCTCGTATCGACAACGTTCATATTACCCGTCTTAGAATTGGTCACACCCACCTCACTCACTCCCACCTCCTTATTGGTTCCCCCAACCCCTCTGTAACAATTGCCACTGCATCCTTACAATCCAACACGTTCTCCTTGCTTGCCCCCTGTACAACCTTCCCAGAGCTTCTCTCGCTCCCCACAACTCAATTGCTGAGTTCTTCCAAAAAAATCCTCCAGATAAAATAGTCTCCTTCCTTCAGCATGCATCCCTCTACAACCATATTTAATCCTCCTCTTCCACCCCCTCTCTACTCTGTTTTTAGTTTTACCCATGCACCTCCTCTCTCGATCACAGCTTTCTGGCTTTTGTTCTTGAATTTCTCTCATTCTTCCCCTGGTCTCTTTCCTTACTACCTCTAAATGATCTGACCTCTCAGGCACAATTTGACCTTCGTTGTCGTGGTGCCATTAAGACCTCATCAAACAAATCAACCATTATTCCTCCCACGCCTGTAGCACAGCCGGGGCTACCACGCCTTTAGCACAGGCGGAGCTACCACGCTTGTAGCACAGCCGGGGGCTACCACGCTCGTAGCACAGCCGGGGCTACCACGCCTTTAGCACAGCCGGGGCTGACACGCCTGTAGCACAGCCGTATATCTTATAGCTGTCTTCAAAGGTTACATACTCCAGTACTAGTGCTACAGAACTAGGCAAATCAAGGAGATTACGAGACATTCCTATTTGGAAGAAAACGAAGGAGTATACAAGACATTATCAATAGCAAGCAAACGAAGGAGATTACAAGACATTCCTAATAGGAAACGAACGAAGGAGATTACAAGACATTAATGATAGCAAGCAAACAAAGGAGATTACAAGACATTAACAATAGCAAGCAAACGAAGGAGATTACAAGACATTCCTAATAGGAAGCGAACGAAGATGATTACAAAACATTAATGATAGCAAGCAAACAAAGGAGATTACAAGACATTAACAATAGCAAGCAAACGAAGGAGATTATAAGACATTCCTAATAGGAAGCGAACGAAGGAGATTACAAAACATTAATAAATGGAAGCAAACGAAAGAGATTACAAGACATTCCTAATAGGATTACAAAACAGTAACGAAGGAGATTACAAAACATTAATAATAGGAAGCAAACAAACTGAAAGAGATTACAAGACATTAGTCAGACATTTTGAGAGTAATAATAGAAAGCAAATAAAGATTACAAAGCAAAGAAAGCAAACAGAGAAGATTACAAGACATTAATAATTGGAAGCAAACGAAGAAAATTACAAGACATTCCTAATAGGAAGCAAACGAAGGAAATAACAAGACATTCCTAACAGGAGGCAAATAAAGGAGATTACAAAACATTCCTAATAGGAAGCAAATGAAGGAGATTACAAAACATTCCTAATAGGAAGCAAATGAAGGAGATTATAAGACATTCCTAATAGGAAGCAAACCAAGAAGATTACAAGACATTCCTAACAGGAGGCAAACCAAAGAGATTACAAGACATTAATGATAGGAATTAAACGAAGGAGATTACAAGACATTAATAAGAGAAAGCAAACGAAGGAGATCACAAGACATTCCTAATAGGAAGCAAACGAAGGAAATTACAAGACATTAATAATAGAAAGCAAACGAAGGAGATTACAAGACAATGATAATAAGAAGCAAACCAAGGAGATTATAAGACATTCCTAACAGCAGGCAAACAAGGAGATTACAAGACAATAACAATAGGAAGCAAACCAAGGAGATTATAAGACATTCCTAACAGCAGGCAAACCAAGGAGATTACAAGACATTCCTAACAGCAGGCAAACCAAGGAGATTACAAGACATTAATAATAGGAAACAAACGAAGGAGATTACATGATATTCCTAATCTGCTAATAGGAAGCAAACGAAGGAGATTACAAAACATTATTAATAGGAAGCAAACGAAGGAGAGAACAAGACATTTCTATTTGGAAGCAAACGAAGGAGATTACAAGACATTCCTAATAGGAAGCAGGCAAAGCAGATTACAAGACAATAATAATAGGAAGCAAATGAAGGAGATCACAAGACATTATTAATAGGAAGCAAACGAAGGAGATTACAAGACATTCATAATAGGAAGCAAACGAAGGAGATTACAAGACATTTCTATTTGGAAGCAAACGAAGGAGATTACACAACATTATTAATAGGAAGCAAACGAAGGAGATTACAAGACAATGATAATAAGAAGCAAACCAAGGAGATTATAAGACACTCCTAACAGCAGGCAAACAAGGAGATTACAAGACAATAACAATAGGAAGCAAACGAAGGAGATTATAAGACATTCCTAACAGCAGGCAAACCAAGGAGATTACAAGACATTAATAATAGGAAACAAACGAAGGAGATTACAAGAAATTCCTAATCTGCTAATAGGAAGCAAACGAAGGAGATTACAAAACATTAATAATAGGAAGCAAACGAAGGAGATTACAAGACAATATTAATAGGAAGCAAACGAAGGAGATTACAAGACATCTTTACGGGGAAGCAAACGAAGGAGATCACAAGACATTATTAATAGGAAGCAAACAAAGGAGATTACAAGACATTCCCAATAGGAAGCGAACGAAGATGATTACAAGACATTCCTAATAAGAAGCAAACGAAGGAGACTACAAAACATTCCTAATAGGAAGCAAACGAAGGAGATTACAAGACATTCCTAATAGGAAGCAAACGAAGGAGATTACAAGACATTCCTAATAGGAAGCAAACGAAGGAGATTACAAAACATTCCTAATAGGAAGCAAACGAAGGAGATTACAAGACATTCCTAATAAGAAGCAAACGAAGGAGACTACAAAACATTCCTAATAGGAAGCAAACGAAGGAGATTACAAGACATTCCTAACAGGAAGCAAACGAAGAAGGTTACAAGACATTAATAATAGGAAGCAAACGAAGGAGATTACAAGACATTCCTATTTGGAAGCAAACGAAGGAGATTACAAGACATTCCCAACAGAAAGCAAGCAAAGGAGATTACAAAATAATAATAATAGGAAGCAAACGAAGGAGATTACAAGACATTATTAATAGGAAGAAATATGAAGGAGATTACAAGACATTCCTAATAGGAAGCAAACGAAGGAGATTACAATACATTTCTAATAGGAAGCAAACAAAGGAGACTACAAAACATTCCTAATAGGAAATAAACAAAGGAGATTACAAGACATTAATAATAGGAACCAACCGAAGAAGATTACAAGACATTAATAATAGCAAGCAAACGAAGGAGATTATAAGACATTCCTAATAGGAAGCAAACGAAGGAGATTACACAACATTAATGATAGGAAGCAAACGAAGGAGATTACAAGACATAAATGATAGGAACCAAACCAAGGAGATTACAAGACATTCCCAATAGGAAGCAAGCGAAGAAGACTACAAAACATTCCTATTAGGAAGCAAACGAAGGAGGTTACAAGGCATTAATAATAGGAAGCAAACGAAGGAGATTACAAGACATTTTTAATAGGAAGCAAACCAAGGAGATTACAAGACATTCCTAACAGGAGGCAAACCAAAGAGATTACAAGACATTAATGATAAGAATCAAACGAAGGAGATTACAAGACATTCCTAATAGAAAGCAAACAAAGGAGATTACAGGACTTTAATAATAGCAAGCAAACGAAGGAGATTACAAGACATTAATGATAGGAAGCAAACAAAGGAGATTACAAGACAATAATATAAGGAAGCAAACGAAGGAGATTATAAGACATTCCTAACAGCAGGCAAACCAAGGAGATTACAAGACATTAATAATAGGAAGCAAACGAAGGAGATTACAAGACATTCCTAATAGGAAGCAAACGAAGGAGTTTACAAAACATTAATAATAGGAAGCAAACGAAGGAGATTATAAGACATTCCTAATAGGAAGCAAACCAAGGAGATTACAGGACTTTAATAATAGCAAGCAAACGAAGGAGATTACAAGACATTAATGATAGGAAGCAAACAAAGGAGATTACAAGACAATAATATAAGGAAGCAAACGAAGGAGATTACAAGACATTAATAATAGGAAGCAAACGAAGGAGAATACAAGACATTCCCAATAGGAAGCAAACGAAGGAGATTATAAGACATTCCTAATAGGAACCAAACCAAGGAGATTACAGGACTTTAATAATAGCAAGCAAACGAAGGAGATTACAAGACATTAATGATAGGAAGCAAACAAAGGAGATTACAAGACAATAATATAAGGAAGCAAACGAAGGAGATTACAAGACATTAATAAGAGAAAGCAAGCGAAGGAGATAACAAGATATTCCTAATAGTAAGCAAACAAAGGAGATAACAGGACTTTAATAATAGCAAGCAAACGAAGGAGATTACAAGACATTAATGATAGGAAGCAAACAAAGGAGATTACAAGACAATAATATAAGGAAGCAAACGAAGTAGATTATAAGACATTCCTAACAGCAGGCAAACCAAGGAGATTACAAGACATTAATAATAGGAATCAAACGAAGGAGATTATCAGACATTCCTAATAGGAAGCAAACGAAGGAGTTTACAAAACATTAATAATAGAAAGCAAACGAAGGAGATTATAAGACATTCCTAATAGGAAGCAAACCAAGGAGATTACAAGACATTCCTAACAGGAGGCAAACGAAGGATATTATAAGACATTTATAGTAGCAAGCAAACGAAGGAGATTACAATACATACCTAATAGGTAGCAAACGAAGGAGATTACAAGACATTATTAATAGGAAGCAAACGAAGGAGATTACAAGACTTTTCTAATAGGAAGCAAACGAAGGAGATTACCATACATTGATAATAGCAAGCAAACGAAGGAGATTATAAGACATTCCTAATAGGAAGCAAACGAAGGAGATTACACAACATTAATGATAGGAAGCAAACGAAGAAGATTACAAGACATTAATAATAGGAACCAAACCAAGGAGATTACAAGACATTCCTAATAAGAAGCAAACGAAGGAGATTACAAGACATTCCTATTTGGAAGCAAACGAAGGAGATTACAAGACATTCCTAACAGAAAGCAAGCAAAGGAGATTACAAAACATTAACAATATGAAGCAAACGAAGGAGATTACAAAATAATAATAATAGGAAGCAAACGAAGGAGATTACAAGACATTATTAATAGGAAGAAATATGAAGGAGATTACAAGACATTCCTAATAGGAAGCAAACAAAGGAGATTACAATACATTTATAATAGGAAGCAAACGAAGGAGATTACAAGACATTCCTAATAGGAAGCAAACGAAGAAGGTTACAAAACATTCCTAATAGGAAGCAAACGAAGGAGATTACAAGACATTCCTATTTGGAAGCAAACGAAGGAGATTACAAGACATTCCTAACAGAAAGCAAGCAAAGGAGATTACAAAACATTAACAATATGAAGCAAACGAAGGAGATTACAAAATAATAATAATAGGAAGCAAACGAAGGAGATTACAAGACATTATTAATAGGAAGAAATATGAAGGAGATTACAAGACATTCCTAATAGGAAGCAAACAAAGGAGATTACAATACATTTATAATAGGAAGCAAACGAAGGAGACTACAAGACATTCATAATAGGAAGCAAACGAAGGAGATTACAATACATTCCTAATAGCAAGCAAACGAAGAAGATTACAAGACATTAATAATAGGAACCAACCGAAGAAGATTACAAGACATTAATAATAGGAACCAACCGAAGAAGATTACAAGACATTAATAATAGGAAGCAAACGAAGGAGACTACAAGACATTCCTAATAGGAAGCAAACGAAGGAGATTACACAACATTAATGATAGGAAGCAAACGAAGGAGATTACAAGACATAAATAATAGGAACCAAACCAAGGAGATTACAAGACATTCCCAATAGGAAGCAAACGAAGAAGACTACAAAACATTCCTATTAGGAATCAAACGAAGAAGGTTACAAGACATTAATAATAGGAAGCAAACGAAGGAGATTACAAGACATTTTTAATAGGAAGCAAACCAAGGAGATTACAAGACATTCCTAACAGGAGGCAAACCAAAGAGATTACAAGACATTAATGATAAGAATCAAACGAAGGAGATTACAAGACATTAATAAGAGAAAGCAAGCGAAGGAGATAACAAGACATTCCTAATAGAAAGCAAACAAAGGAGATTACAGGACTTTAATAATAGCAAGCAAACGAAGGAGATTACAAGACAATAATATAAGAAAGCAAACCAAGGAGATTACAAGACATTAATAATAGGAATCAAACGAAGGAGATTACAAGACATTCCTAATAGGAAGCAAACGAAGGAGTTTACAAAACATTAATAATAGAAAGCAAACGAAGGAGATTATAAGACATTCCTAATAGGTAGCAAACGAAGGAGATTACAAGACATTAATAATAGCAAGCAAACGAAGGAGATTACAAGACATTATTAATATGAAGCAAACGATAGAGATTACAAGACATTAATAATAGGAAGCAAACGAAGGAGATTACAAGACTTTTCTAATAGGAAGCAAACGAAGGAGATTACCATAAATTGATAATAGCAAGCAAACGAAGGAGATTATAAGACATTCCTAATAGGAAGCAAACGAAGGAGATTACAAGACATTCCCAATAGGAAGCAAACGAAGGAGACTGCAAAACATTCCTAATAGGAAGCAAACGAAGGAGATTACAAGACATTAATAATAGGAAGCAAACGAAGGAGACTGCAAAACATTCCTAATAGGAAGCAAACGAAGGAGATTACAAGACATTAATAATAGGAAGCAAACGAAGGAGATTACAAGACATTCCTATTTGGAAGCAAACGAAGGAGATTACAGGACTTTCCTAACAGAAAGCAAGCAAAGGAGATTACAAAACATTAACAATATGAAGTAAACGAAGGAGATTACAAAATAATAATAATAGGAAGCAAACGAAGGAGATTACCAAACATTATTAATAGGAAGAAAAATGAAGGAGATTATAAGACATTCCTAACAGCAGGCAAACCAAGGAGATTACAAGACATTAATAATAGGAAGCAAACGAAGGAGATTACAAGAAATTCCTAATCTGCTAATAGGAGGCAAACGAAGAAGATTACCAGACATTTCTAATAGGAAGCAAACGAAGGGGATTACAAGACATTCCTAATAGAAAGCAAGCAAGGGAGATTACAAGACATTCCTAACTGCCTAATAGGAAGCAAACGAAGGGGATTACAAGACATTCCTAATAGAAAGCAAGCAAGGGAGATTACAAGACATTCCTAACTGCCTAATAGGAAGCAAACGAAAGAAATTACAAGACATTTCTATTTGGAAGCAAACGAAGGCAATCTATGTGTTGCTATTACTGCCTTACAATAATTGAAATGTCAAAATGTCCTGTACAATTATGCAAGATATTCAATTGCCAAATAGATCGGATAGTCCCTTATCTGGCCACGTAAAAGCAACATTAAATCCTTTCAAATTCTATTCGATATATATATATATATATATCAATACCAAAACATGTCATGGAATTTGGTTAAAGTAGGGAAAGCAATGAGATTTTCGAACCCAATCATTACATACATAGCTTACTTTAAAAAAAAATACACAAGCGCATTTTGAAGTGAGAGAACTGCTTTCGTGGCGTGGTGCGCGGAGTGGTGCGTCCATTTCTCACAGAACATATTTTAAGGAATTTTCACTGGGGGTGAAATTGATGACAAAAATGAAGCAATAGCGGCGCCACTGGAATGGGGAGTGGGAAGGTAGTGAAGAGACAAATTCTCCAGTCTTAGTAGAAGCGGCGCCACAGGGTTGGAGTGTGGGAGGGTAGGGAAAAGACAATTTATCAGTCTTAGCAGAAGCGGCGCCACCATGTTGGGAAATGAGGGGGAGAGACAAATTATTTAGTTTTAGCAGAAGCGGCGCCATCTGGTTGGGGAGTGGAGGGTGGGAAGAAACAAATTCTGCAATCTTAGCAGAAGCGTCGCCACCGGGTTGAGGAGTGGGAGGATGGGGAAGAGACAAATTCTCTAGTCCTAGTAGAAGCGGCGCCACAGGGTTGGGGAGTGCGAGGGTAGGGAAGAGACAAATTCTCCAGTCTTAGCAGCGGGTTGAGGAGTAGGAGGGTGGAGAAGAGACACATTCACCAGTCTTAGCAGAAGCGGCGCCACAGGGTTGGGGAGTGGGAGGGTAGGGAAGATCAAATTCTCCAGTCTTAGCAGCGGGTTGAGGAGTAGGAGGGTGGCGAAGAAACAAATTCGCCAGTCTTAGCAGAAGCGGCGCCACAGGGTTGGGGAGTGGGAGGGTAGGAAAGATACAAATTCTTCAGTCTTAGCAGAAGCGGCGCTACCATCTTAGGAATGAGGGGGAGAGACAAATTCTACAGTTTTAGCAGAAGCCGCGCCACCAGCTTGGGGAGTGTGAGGTGGGAAGAAACAAATTCTCCAATCTTAGCAGAAGCGGCGCCACGGGGTTGAGGAAGGGAGGGTGGGGAAGAGACACATTATCCAGTCTTAGCAGAAGTGGCGCCACTGGGTTGGAGAATGGAGGGGGGGGGAGGGGGGAGGTGGGGAAGAGACACATTCTCCAATTTAAGAGAAACCCAATTAAAAGTCTTTTATTTCAATAAGAAAATAATGACAACACATTTGACAAAAGTACCGCTACAGTACACTTCCTTTCAAAACGTGGAAATTGATAGTGAACAATGTGCAGCTTGGCAAATACACATGTAAAGAAGGCCTGATTCGGTGATTCCTCATAAGTTTTAAACTAACCGGTGGGCCACCAAAATTAGATTGCTTTAGGCATATTGCCACGCAACTGTGTGATGTATCAATCAAACATGGTTTTGTAGTCTTAAGAGATCTACAAAGCTGCCAAGCGAAATTTTCCAAGTGTTAGAGATAAAACCGCAAAAAAGGTTAAAAATCCAACAAATTATTCCCTTCGTTCATTGATTCCTTGCAGTCTTGTACTGTTGTATGTTTATACTTTTTGTAAAAGTGAAGAGAAGAGAACTTATCTTCTAAACTAAAAAAAGTGATTGCCCGAAGTGGTCATCAAATTTTGCGAATCACTGGCTTGTTCGATATGCCGCAGGTCATGAAGCATGCCGCATGAATGTTTTAAGCACACTCGAGGATTAGACCGCTGTAGGAAATATGCATATATACATGTAATATGCCGAGAAAATGTGCCTTTACGTGTAATATGCCCGAGATAATGTGCATTTCTTTTACGTTCTGTAACGTCTCCCTGAATAAATGTAGACTTGATCAATTCGAAATTTTCAAATACAACAAGAAAGCAATCCACGGAGATACTGATCTCATCACCTTTAACGTACAGCATAGTGAGAGAAATAGCTAACAGGGTCACTATAGATCTGTGAATATTGATGGATTGCACTCCGCATGTGAGCTTGAGTACAAGAAGATGTTGAAACAAGCTAGGCTATCTTTCTTTGAACATGTTGATGGATTGTGCTGCCCATGCGAGTACAAACAGACCTCTGACCATTTGACCCCAGAGTCTACGGGACACAAATTCATGTACCCAGGTATCAATAGGTCTTGTACTTTTTTTAGTTTAAAATGCCGCAGAAATGTACAAAGTAGTACATAATTACCCCCTAAAATCACATATTTCACCTCTGATCTCTGACCCTTGACCCCAATTACTGAAATAACTCAATTGTTCACATTTATCGTACCCTATTGTATGACCCCATTCACATGTTCATGCTCACGTCACCCTTACCCCCTTACCATTCCATAACTATAGGGAGAAATGATGAAAAAAGGTCAATAGCTCTGTAACCTTTTGACCTCAGAATGTACGGGACACAGATTCATGTACCAAGGTGTTATGGTACAACATAGGGTTGGTATAGGTCTTGTACTTTCTTAGTTTAAAATGCCGCAAAAATGTGCAATTTAGTACATAATTACCCTAAAAACACATATTTGACCACTGACCCTTGCCCCTAATCACTGAAATAACTTCTGAAATTTTTCACATTTATCGTACCCTACTGTATGCCGCCATTCATGCTCACGTCACTGGTACCATTCCATAACTATAGGGGAAAATGATGAAAAAGGTTAATAGCTCTGTGACTTTTGACCTTTTGACCGCAGAGTCTATACGGGACACAAATCCATGTACCAAGGTGTCACGGTACAACATAGGGTTGGTATAGGTCTTGTACTTTCTGAGTTTTAGAATCCGCAAAATTTTGCCTAAAAAAACACTTATTAGACCTTTGACCCATGACCTGTGACCTGCAATTATTCTAAAGTTTTGTTAGAATGTTAAACCCTACCCACCTATGCAATTTGTAAAGATACCAAGTAATTCCTTCAAACGATACAGCATCACCAAAAACTTGTCCCATTTCACCTGTGACCTTTGTACCCCAAAACCTTGGAGACTAAAGTTCCGGGCCAGGGGTACCCTTCCACCAATTTTGGTTCATGTGTGTAATACATTTTCTTAGTTATAAACGACACAACATTAATTGTTGCATACGCACACATGAACACACACATACATGCACACTCCTCCCCCCACCCCACACACATACATACATATACAAACACACGGACAGACGCAAAAATCACAAAATATTGTCCCGTTCCAAAAAAATATGACCCTAAGCCCTAATATGAGGTCATCATAGTGCACCAGCCCCTTAATATCAAGGGGGCGACAATGTACTGTAGGGGGTACAGGCAGTTCCTTACCCGTACAACAAAGTGCCTACAATATCTCCTCCCCACATATACCGTATATGTAGGTGGTGAGATAATAAGATACCTAGAGATGGAAAGCTAATTGCAAAGATTCAAAGAAATATTTTTGAAAGGAATATTCTTAATATTTGAATTTATTGAAACAAAAAATGTCAGTACCGAGGCCAAGGCATTGAAGGGAAAAAGAAAAATATTAACAAAAAATGCTTTATCTAAACTTAATAGTCTTCTTGGCAAAATTCATTTTAACTAACATAACATACAAGAACAAGATGTTGGTCCAAGAAGGGTTAGTAACCGCATAACAAGACTACGCTAACACCACCAAAAAACCCAAAGATACAGAAAAAATAAGCAAAATCAAAGACGTCCATGCATATTACTAAAGAACTTAGCAATGTTGACTATGACATTTTGAACAGAATCGGAGCTAACCACCCACTCAGACAAACCATTCCAATCATTAACAACTCTTTGCAAAAAGCCAAAACGCCGAACATCATTCCGCGAGAACCCCTTGGTCAATTTCAAACTGTAACCAGACATGTCACCTGAGGATTAGTTGAAACAAGAAATTACTTATATACTAGTGTTTCGCAAATGGACTTTTCAATTTGTACAAACGAAGTGTGTAAAAGAGTCGTTTGATCTGATCATTGGCATTGAGAAGTGTAAAGTAGATATAGCTCAGCCATACAGTATAGCTAAGCCATACACCATTAAGACCGTGACTCCTTGAAAAATATTATCATTTTCTCTTCGTTATCCGTTTTTGTTTCATATTGATAAATAATATACTAATCTTTGTTTTGAGCTATTGAGATTCCATACACCCAATTTCTTTCGACAAGTACTAGAGGCCTATAGAGCAGATATTTTCGACATTTACTTCTTGTAAATATCTAGAAGATGGGGGTGAAGTGGCATTTACAGCTATGTGAGCTTTCGGGAGTTGTCAACCACCAAAATGAATGCTGTCCAGAATTTGATTGTATGCTTTATCTTGCTACCGGTAAAAAAACATTAAGTTGGGGTTGTTCGGGAATTATTTTTGACAAAGTTACCATGTTAGTCAAAAATAATTCCCGAACATAACATTTTTTTTCCCTTCAGAAAATCTTGTTAAAACGCGACTGCCTAACGGTAACATATCATACAAAGTTACCACTTTTCTTCAAATTTCTCGAAAATTCCAAGTTTAATTTTAAAAGAGCACGGTGAAATTATAATTCGTATGCCATTATTTCAAATCTTATAGAAACATTTCAACCCATCGCAGTGGTTGAGTTCCCCGCGCTCGAAATGTGTCTGATTCTTATGTTATTCCTGCACAACCTTTGAATTTGGATAAATGCATTGTGGGATACTTCTGTTAAAGATACTCCGATCGGGAGAACAAAACTGTTCTCCTGATCAGGGGTACGAGCCGGACTGGTATGTGTGTACATTCGACCAGTCAAAAACGTTCCTATATACATAATTGACCAATCAAATTCCGGGGGAATCCTGATCGTCTGCAAAATTTACTAGCGTATGGGGTTAAGCCCATTACAAATAATATTTCACACACTAATCAACAGTATATTTGCATTCAGGAATAGGCACTTCATTTAACTATTCAGCAACTTGAATTGTAGCGGAATTCAGCTATGAAATTTCACTCGAAACAGAAAACTTTCTATAAACTGTACACTCTACATTCACACATTTACTTGGATATGCAAAATTAGTCGTCTCATTTCCAGATAACAAGGGAGTTTCTGCCGAAAGCACGAGAACCTTTTTTTATATTTTGTGCTGCGAGGTCAACGGCACAATTTCACACCATTATAGGCCCTACGCACTGAACACCAACGTTTTAGAATTTGAATGATTATTGCCAATTTACGTCCAAACTATATTTGTATTTAAAATGTGCACAAATGCTTTTAATGTTCTGTGAATGCTGAAGGCATGTGAACTCCAAAGAACGTACAGTGGTCCATTTGCAAAAGAAGCATTTTTGCGTGCACACTAGTGTCCGGTTAGCGCCTTTTTTCTTCTGCAGAATAGAATTGCTATTACAGATTTTTTCAGCCAATCGTATACAAGAATGACGATGACGTAATTAAATATGAATATTCATTTACAACTTAGGACATGTCGTCGGACAAAATAATTTCGGACTTAGTAATTCTATGACCGCGAGTGAATAACATTACTTTGCCGAAAAAGAATGGAAAAAAACCTGACAATACAGATATGGCACAATTTGAAATGTGCTACGAAGCGAATCCTCCTTTGAATATCGAGGAAGTAGTTAACAATATCTCGGTAAGTGGTGTTCTGAGTGAAGTTCTAACACTCGCTTCTTGTATGAAAATTAAGACATAATTTATATAGTAGTAGTTAAGCGACTTCTCCTTGACACGTGTTGTAGATACGCAGTTTTTGGTTAGTGTGTTTAAATCACGGTGGGGCTTATTTGCAGGGCAGTGATAACATATACCCTAACCTAAAACCTAACCCCAACCCTAACCTTATTCGTAGTGCTGGCTTGAGATACTGTGTGGATATTTGCAGGGCTGCCCTACGAATAATCACTTCAAAAAATCAAAGTTGTATAGCGATAGTTCTCACGTTGTATACGTAGATCTTCAAGCTGCTGTATATGCGTGAGATAATTCGCACTAGTTGTAGGTATGCCTAGGCCTAGTACGAGTTCATGCCCAAATAAATGTTTGTTTAAGTTGTAGGTGAGTTTGATCCTTTTTGAACAAGTCCCGATTTTCCTTTTTGGACGGAGTGCGTAGTCGTAGTGAGTACTCCATGCAGACATTACATACTATACAGGCTATAGTATACAGTCCTATGTTATAGGACTAATCTTGTATGTGAATATTCATATTCAATTACGTCATTGTCATTCTTGTATATGACCGGCTGAAAAAAATCTGTAATGGCAATGCTGGCCTGCAGAAAAAAAAGACGGCGTCCGTTTATTCATTTCAATCTACCTTATTGGCTGACAAGCCTCATTTGCATAATCCTACTGTCCGGTTGTTACTCAACGAACGGACAGTAGCTGAAAACTAATGACCAATGACAGCACTCCCAGTCAATAACCGGGCAGTTGCATATTTATTAGATTGACAGTTTCTAATGTGGGTAACTCCTATATTTATCATGGCAACCACCCCTAGCAACCACCCCTAGCAAGCACCATAGCAACCACCCCTAACAATTAACCCTAGCAACCACCCCTGGCAACCACCCCCTAGCAACCACCCCTAGCAACCACCCCTAGCAACCACCCCTAGCAACCACCCCTAGCAACCACCCCTAGCAACCACCCCTAGCAACCACCCCTAGCAACCACCCCTAGCATCCACGGATTAACCCTTTTATAATAATCTTACCCACAAATAAATTATGCCGAAATACTCAATTTTCCGTTTCAGCACGGACAAACTTTTTGCTGACAAGCTGATTATGCCAGATTTAAATTGAGCAACAACCTAGTCCAATGTGCACAGTTGAAAATAGAATGTACAATAAATGAAAAAAAAAAAGAAGCAAAATGTAACTTTAGAATTAAGTTAACACACATTAGGCATACATGTTCATACTAATACAAGTTCAACAGAGCTGCACTTGTTTAGTACTTGCAAAGTAGAAGCTCTTTGGTACTTGCACCAAACAAGTATATTACTAGAAATAAAACGTACCACTGCCAGCTTTACTTTTTTCTAGAATCGTTAGTCTTATTTGTAAGATTATGGCCTAAGCTTTTAAACAGTGTTTACGACACAATTGAATTGCTGGGTGAAAATTCCACTGCATGAAACTACAGGCTACAGAGCCTAGCAGTGCATAACCCTGGACGAAAACGTTATGTTCTGATGTTCAACAACTTCAAACTGTTCAAACCTTCCTATTCTGACAAATTTGAGAATATTAAATAACAGCAGTTTTTTCGCACTTTGACGGGACACGGCCGGGTGCTTAAGCCAAACCGATCAACCTCGCACTGTCGTATAATACATATTACATGTTTACAGATGGCCTTCGGTACGGTATGAGTGTGTAGTGACATGACACTGACATAATTTTGACCTTTGTGTATTGTTTCTCGCTAAGTTAACGGAGATATTTTTTCTTTAGGAATAGACCAGAATGTGTTTGTTCTGAAATATTGCTTTGATATTGCAAAATACTTACATTAACATTTCTAAATGGATGAAATCGCGAGTCATTTACGCCCGCATTTACAAGATCAAGTTTTGTTCGTTGGACAAAAGTACAAATTGGTGGATTAGAAACCGTCAATCATTCTCTCTGTGTCGTCAAATTCAATAAGCTGAATTGATGCGGTACTGTGTATGTAATTTTAAATGTTTCTTCATCTGAATTTGAACAGTTTTTATATATATATATTTTTTATCATATTCGGTGATAGAATAGATATGAACTGCTTTTGCTTGCCTATTGTTGGTAATAACCAGTGTGATAGTAATTTTTGCCCCCTGTAATTTTGGGCCCCGGTCCTTAATTCCTAAGGAATGTCTAGTGATTTTTGTCCCCCGGACTGATTTTACTAGGTGATTTACGAGTGTGTCTCCACGGTTCCTTCAATTAATTTTGTGTACTAAAGTGATAAGCCAAAGTTGAAATTTGTAATGTTTATGTACGGAATACAGCGCCGCTCACATAAATTATTCCATAGATAAAATTCGGCAACACCCTTACGCAAAGAGGTCAGCAGCAAAGACTGGATATTAATCACAATATAAACCTGATAACCCATGCTGCTTAATTAAGCAAACTCGTATAAGATCAAATATGGATTTTTAAGGTATGGCAATACTGGCACAACTCTCGTATGACTTTCTTTGTTTTTCTCACCACAGGCAAATGTAGACAATTCAAACTGAAGCTTTAAAATCTGTTTTTTGTTTGTTTTCAAGACACCTCGTATCATCGTCGGTCATCAAAGTTGTAGCCTATGAAATTACATCCTGTATTGATGAGCGCGGACTGTTTTTTCTATGATGGAGGACCAAACTTACTGGACGGCTACGGCTCTTTGGTCTGGGTGACCAAATTTCCCTGAAAAGAAGGACCGGGGCCCAAATTTCCTAGCAAACTGTTTTTACTATGAAGGGGGACCAAATTTACTGGATGGTTACGACTTAATTGTCTGGGGGGGGGGGGATCAAACTTCCTAGGGGGGCAAAATTTACTAGGGGAGGGGGGGGAATTTACTTCTACACCGGCTCGCCCAAATAATTTGAACTATAATGGGCTCTGCTTTGCCTTGCCTATTATTCTTACAAATATTTGGGCGAGCCGGTTATTACCCAACATTGAGCAAGGAAGAGTAGTTTATTTCTATTCTATCACCGTAAAATGAAAATAATTTGCAATAATTCGGCAAAAAAAGACATAAACTTGGACAAAAGTGAAATATTATTTTGGATGAAATTAGACATTCACATACAGCATATGGGCAAGCTATCTAATTTGTTTATTCATAAGCAATCGTATCAACTAATCACAAATTACTTGTGGTTTCTGTCCGTATGCGCGCGCATGTATGATGCATGACATTTCTGACCGACGACCAAGAATGCCAATTTCTCTCCAAAAAAGAAGGATATCAGGCGTTTGACATGATCTTCAACCGGGTGTCTTTTTATGACGTTAATACTATGTCCTTAGGTTAGGTTAGGTTTAGGTTAGGGTTTAGGTTAGGGTATGATGTCATACGGAGGACACCCGGTTTAAGATTAGGTCAGCTGCCGTCAGAGCCGAGAGGCGTTTGACATGATCTTCAACCGGGTGTCTTTTTTATGACGTCAATACTATGTCATTAGGTTAGGTTTAGATTAGGTAAAGTTTAAGTTAGGGTATGATATCATATGATGGACACCCAGTTTAGGATTATGTCAGCTGGGGATATCAGCTTGCTTCTGTCAGCGTTTATTCACTCACTTACCAATATGTTTGAGATAATTTACAATAACATTTCGACTCACACATTCCTTTGTAATGATCTTTGTGTAAATTGGGACGTGGAAAAATATTTGTCGAATTCTTATTTTTCTACTTCAGTTATATTGACTTGACTGAAGACTTAAACAAAGATGCACTCGGCGTATCAGTGCGAATCTTCATACTCTACTCATTCGCTCTGAATCTCTGATTTAGAGTATGAACGATTACATACAAATACAATTTTAAGCAAAGTCAATGGGCTAATGTCCTGTGCACTAGACACTGAATTTCTTCCAGAAAATTAACAAGTTTTACTCTTTTTCACAAGGAATTCGGGAAATCTACCAAAACGTAAGTTGAAAAAAACTTTATGTCTGTATGGTTACATTAGGCAAAAGTTAATGGCGTCGGTCTTAATTTTCATGCTCTTTTGTGACCACTGTACTGTAAAAAAGGTTATGTATTAGCGATCGTGTAATCCAGGCAGAGCAGTTTGAACTTCGACGTAAATTTATTTTTTTCAGCTGAGACGTGTGCATACAAAACATAGCTTATACATTTTACATGACGTTTACTATGTTATGCATGCACTGTACTACTAACTTACTGTAGTAGGTAGGAATACACATGCGTTTAAACTATAAAGGTAATACGCGTGCGTATTGTTGTTTACAATTTTCCCTGCAGCTGATTGGTTTGTTAGTGAATGGAAAATTCCCCCAGCAGTTGATTGGTTAGTTAGTAAAGGGAATTCCCCCCAGCAGTTGATTGGTTGATGTACCCTGACGTTTCACGTTCGACTAAACTTGGTTTGAAATGGTCTTTAGGCAGCATTGGGGAGCTGCTAAAAGGATTTCGTTTGTTTGAATTGTGGACCATCTTCAGGTATAAATCAGGGGATAGACAAAGAGTAGGCCTACTAGTTTTGTTTTGATTTGATCAAAGACTGTCAATAGATTTCCCGCCATTATCGTGTGAACAGGCGATTTGTTATTCTGACCCCTATCAAATGTATTTTTTGTTTTTTAGTGCTTGTTTTGTTAGTGGGTGGTGGGCGTGGGCGGGTGGTGGGCGTGTGCGTGGATGGGAATAGCCTCTCTGTTCACTTGGATCTATCATCCAATAATGACAGCCGTGTAAGTAGTCAAACATCACTTAAGAACCTTTTCTTCCATCAACTTAATCTTCTCAGAGCATACCTACCATGATATATTGATTACTAAACCACGTTAACAACAAATACTCCAACATTATAGATAACTGTTTCTGCACACAATCAGCCCTTGTGAATATTTCAAATTACAGCTTGCACACAACCCATTCAAATTAAATCCAACTAAGTACTGTAGATTGATGTTAGCTATGCTCCAAAAATCAAAATTCTAAATAAGAAATTCCGACCTACGAGTGATTCGTAACAGTCAGATTTTTAAATGATGAAAATCTCTTATTGATGCCTAGGCAAAAATACAACCCAATGACTTCTTCACCAGTTCATCCTCTCTGTAACGTCAAGATAAGTAGGATTACATTAGTCAACCAACCATCTTCAAACTCACAAGAAAAAGTCATATTTGATCAAGAAACACGACTTTTCAATCAACAGTATATGGCGCCATGAAGTCGGCAACTTTCGATATTAGGCTCCTAATTTGGGGAAACATTATAATTTGCTTTTTATTTCTAAAGGATGGAAATGAAAGGTATACCTTCAAATAGGTCTTTGGTAAAGTCTTTATAATGAAATTATACACAGTTACCAATTACACATGTTAGTCAGTAAACTAGCATCCTCACAGAGTAAGGTAAAAGTTTGTATCAAGAATTGACCATTTCTCTCACGAGGATTTCTGAAACTGGCTGAATAACTTTGACAATGCCCTGAAGTCACAGCTAGTGGTATAAAAGACTTAAATCCAGGTTAATCGGGCCATGAATGCATATCAGGCCGTAGTGAGATAAACATCGGGCCATGAATGCTTATCAGGCCGTAGTGAGATAAACATCTCACTTAGTATGCACTACATGCAATATAGTCATGTAATGGTTATAGCAAATACTACGGTCAGATGTTTATCTGACTAATCAGGTCGGCCATTATTCCCGGTTTTAAGGCGTAAGCGGTGAGAAAATGACTCCCCTGGATAGGAGGCCAATCCATTGCAGGCCAGCTCGCTCCCCAGAATGCAGTACTGGTACTCATTTTACAACTGAGTGGACTGGAACAAGTAAAGTGTCTTGCTTAAGGACACAATACAGCGCGCGAGTCGAACCGGTATCTTTCGCATACACGAGCACTCCTTCAAGTTAGTGGTTAAGCTGATTTTTATCAAGCGCAAAGACACATTTTTTCAATTTATCATGATGTTCCCTTGTGTTTTTCCATCCGGCTTTTCATCAGTTCGTCCAAATTTAGCATTTCGTCTGTCTCTGAACTGTTGAATGGTAAAATCTTGAGATTGTAAGTACCGTTTACACGTGGTCGATTGATTATTAACGTCCAAAATTGACGAACAAAATGATTTTTGGACCATTATAACAAAGACAGAACTCTAGAAGAAAAGGCATACACTGTACTGTAGTGTATAACAGATTGACTTTGCAATTGGTATCAAGGCGTTTGTAGATAACATGTACACACTGGTAAACTATATTTGTTTTTAGACTGTCAATATCAATCCAATGGACAGGGTTCAACGGCGGCTCTTACATCTCTTATTCTGTTATTGGAGTTTGATTCATCTTCTACAGTCCTTTTAAGATTTGACTCCTTACCTTTGGCAATGTTGTTGTGGGAATCGAGGTGTGTTGTAATTGGTATAGAATGACACCCCCGTGTGTCTGGAGACCTTTAAATAATTATTTCTTTAACAAGAACTGTCGGAGGGACGCTATGCCCGACTATTCGGAGCTAGAGAATGGTCGTATTGAGCAAAATAGAGGGACAGATGATTTCAAATTACTTGAGCTTTAAAAGGTGCACTTACATTTTCATTTGCTTTGTTAATTTTCACAACATTTTCTACCAGTTTCAAAATGTCTTTGATAAAAGCTCAAGGATACCATCACCCAGTAACTCAAAAAACATGTCAAAGCTGCCATTCTCTATGACTATGATACCTTTTTTAGTTCTATTAATTGAACAACAAAGAAAGGAGAGGCCCTGACCTGTCAATGTCAATGAAAGAATGTCATTAAACCCCCTTTCCAATCTGTCCCCTCCCCAACCCCTACACATTCACAGAACTACATCCTGGATTGTAATACAACTTCCAATTTAAGAAAAATATGTGTGCCAAGCGGAGTCAATACAACTTCCAATTTAAGAAAAATTTGCGTGCCAAGCGTAGTCAAGCAGCATAAAAAATGTACAATAACATTTAAGTAAAAATATGCAAAACTATATTACTTAACGTATGACAAACTAGACACTGGAAATGATACAGATCCTCTCACTGCTGATAATGCACATTCTAGTATGTCCCACATTCCATCCCAACATGTCCGAAATATCATCCCATGCCTATACTTCATGCAATTACACCTGAAAACCAGATACTGTATATCATTCCACCACATGCGTGACCCACATGTTATCACAAATGAAATCCAGATGACACCACACCACATGTCCCACATGCCATTCCACTCTATCCCGCATGTCGACCCACCCTGTTTCACATATGCCAACCCACCCTGCTCCACATGCCAACCCACTCTGTTCCACATGGCAACCCACCCTGTTCCACATGACAACCCACCGTGCCCTACATACAATTACACCCTATTTCACATAAGGTCCCACCCTTATCCTAATTCCTACAGCTATTTTATCATCATGTCAAGAATGTTATTATCATAACAAAAAGTACTCCAAAAACCCATACGCAAGATATCTTATTAAATATTCTTTAGAGGCGAGGAACCTTGTATTTGTTTTTTTCATTCATCACAATACTAATCTTTTTATATCTTTTGATGCCCAATACATCTGATTAAATATTCTTTAGAGGCGAAGAACCTTTTCATTTTTTATTTTTTCATTCATCACAGGCCTAATCTTCTTGCATCTTTTGATATTCGAGACATCTAAATAAATATTCTTAAGAGGCGAGAAATCTTTTTTTTCATTCATCCCAAGACCTGAAGACTAATCTTCATTTTCTATTCATGTTAAGGAATGCCATTATCATAACAGACTCATCCAAAAACTATAACCAACAAACAAAGAAAACTTTAACCAACAAACTATGAAAACTTTAACCAAAATTTTTCACCGGACGCCGACGCCGACACCAATGCTGACACTGATGCCGACGCCGACACAGACGACGACGACGCCAAAGGTAGTAGAATAGTGCTACTATTCTTCGAATAGTTGAGCTAAAAATTGGGGAAGGAAGCAACCCTATGTTCTCTGTGCCTACATATTCCACTGAACAGTAACAAACTCCTTGTGGAAGATACAAGCCTTCCCGCGTCAGTGCACGCTGGCTGCCAGGGAAATATAGTGTGCACTTTGCCCATCTTAAAATATCGCTTAGATAGATGGTCTTCAATTTTTAATTAATTTTTTAATCAAGTATAAAAATATAATCAATTATACATTTACTTCATCAAATTGCAATAAATAAAAAAACGTATAAGATTAGAAATACCCAGCAAACACAAAAATGTGTTCTCAACATCATGACGATATTTGTAAAAAAGGTGTATTAACTTGGTTTTAAGCAGGTCAAAAATGTTTCTTTAATATCATTCGTTAACGGATTAGTTCAGTGGTCCAGCATGTCCATCTTATATAAAAGAGGACTTTAAAAGAAACAAAATGGTAAAGAAAACGTTTAAAAATCTTAATTCGTGAAGGAAATATTCCAGTTTAAAGTTCTGTCTTATCTGTGTAGAAATGACTGGTTTAGTGAGTCTACTATGGAAAGTTGGTGTCTTCATCCTCGCATTTTTAACAATTGTTAATATAGTTTAAAAAATTGTTTATCTAATTTTTTCACTATTTAAATGATTTTTCCTTAAACTTTCTTTAGACGTTATTTAAAAAAAAAATCCTTCCTAGATTCTGTTTTACTTCTTTTTGACATATCTCATGGTTTTTTAAGCAACAAAATATGATACAATACAAAAAGACTAAATACATGACATCACAACTTTTCTGTTTTCAGTCGTTTCTACACAAATGATACCAAACTTTAAACGTAGACATATCCTTAACGGAATAAAATGTTTGATTGCCTTCTTCATTATTTTGTTTCTTTTGAAGTCCTCCTTTATATTAGATAAGCTTGACCTTAATTAATCCTTTAAAATAACATACAAATTATAACGATAGGCCCCTATCATAAATATATTCTTTAAAATATATGAACATTTTTTAAATAGTGTTTTTGCAAGCGTATATTTTGATATTATAAACACATTATAGCAGAAAATATTGTGGAAATGTGTTGTGTTTGCAACGTAAATACAATTAAATTGTATAATACATAACACAATACTATATAAGAGCATTGCATTTTAACATAATCAAAATCTTGAGACTTTCCATTTAGTGAAACACAAATTCCATATGCAGATCTTTGGTCATCTGATAATACTAGCAGGTTTTTTAGTTCCTAAGCGTATAATCCATGATGTTATCCTTTTGGCTGACTCCATTATATGTACTTTATAATGTCAATGAGATATACATAGAAGTTGGTGGATGATTAATGTCTTTATGTAGGCCTACTTTCAAGAATTGCATTATACGTAACCTGTTCTTTAGGTAATTCATAATTCAATCAGCAGATTATGTAGAGGTAAACAAGCGTGCATTGCAAGTGTGTGTTTTATTTTATAAATGTTTATTTTCCTCTTGAAAAGGGGGAAGTGGAGTTCATAAAGGTAATCAGCTAAAAACTGCGAAACGAAATGCTGCTCTGCATGCCACAAAGGGGTAAAATGAAAAATGCGCAAAAAGTGCCAAATCTCAACAAATATATTTTTTTTGGTAAAAAAACAAACAATTACGATGTTAAATCTTAAGAATATATTAGGATGCATTTTTCAAACAAGGAAGTTTGCACGTAATGTAATTTTTAGATAAAACACCAAAGGAATATTATTTGATAACTAGGATTTCAAATTCCACACAGAATTTGATATATTTGATAGATAATTATTGCTAGCCGTTGAACGTCTGAACTTGTCACGATAATTATGTAAGTGAAACTTTATCATGATGTATTCTCTCTTCTATCAAGCTTACACACATCGTGCATTCAACAGTTTCTGAACTACTCGTACGTAACCAGCATACACATGTGAGATTGCTGCCACAACGTCCGCCTGTACTTTTTCCATATCTGATAACGTTGCTTCTCAATATTAAACTTCCTTAAAACAAAGATGAAGTTAAGACGGAGCATAATTTCATCTTTCGTTTCTCGCGACGTTTAAAAGAACGTTTTGTGAAGATGACATCTTAACGAGAGGATAGAAGTAGCTCTCGGCAATCCCTTCAAGTCGTGTTTTACAAGTGGAATTATATCCGACCGGCGTTTTTATCTATTATTGTGTGTTATTAGTTATATCTTCAAAAACGTTATAGTTCGTGATTTATTGGTTTCTAATGTTGTTATCATGGAATGTAAAATGTTTGGCGATATTTGAGAGCGTTGTAACAGAGCGAGGAAGAAGGGTTTTGGTTAGTTGCCTGACGCGGATTAGGTCTGCTATGATTTTACCTCCGTGGAAATGCAATTTTTACCTTGGCGGATAGTAACAGCATTTTCAACTATGCTATGTGTGGCAACATTTGGCATACCTTATACCTCATCAGCTCCCGTAGAAATTAATCGCGTGGGCAATACACATGGTGATATTGGAAATAGAAGTGTAAAAACGCATGTAAGTAATGAAATCGATTGTTTAAACTCTCATTTGAAAGTAGAGGTTAATCGATATCGTGACGGGGATGTGCTGTCTTTTACATGCTTGGAGAGGTGCGATGCATTATGTAGACTAATCAACGCGGGTCAGCAGGACGTTGACAAAAGTCATGTGTGCCAGTGTAAATGCCTAAAACAGGGAACATTTTGGAAAGACCGATGTATACAGTATTTTCCAGGTAAGCTGATTTAATTATTTAACATAACCAAACCGGAAGCTAAAGTGCCATAAAATGTAAAGGCTTACAAGATCTATCTAAAATTAGACAAATAGCGTTGATTATGTGTCCCACATACAGGTGGGATATTATATTCTTTATTTAGGTAAAGGGTGGTTATGGGTGGGGTTGGGGTGTATGGGGGCTATATCCCATTTTCTCAACTTTGAAACCTAGGGTAATGATTTGAAGAAAAAAAATTGGAAAAATTTAAGATTGCGAGTAGAAATGTAGGTGTTGTGTCTTTGATCCATGGAAAACAATGTTACACTACACGTATGCACTTTCAAGTTCAACATAAAGTTTTCACAAAGTAACACATAAATGCACACAGAATATTGTTTGATGTGTTCAGTAATGCAGGCACAGGTTATTGAGCAATGTTTATTTAGTTATGTAATAATCTATACAATTGAAATGATTATATAGTTATGTAATAATCTGTACAATTGAAATGTTCATATAGTTATGTAATAATCTATGCAATTGAAATGTTTATATAGTTATGTATTAATCTATACAATTGAAATGTTAATAAAGTTATGTTATAATCTATAAAATTGAAATGTTTATATAGTTATGTAATAATCTAGGCCTAAACAATTGAATTTCTCTATATCATTACTATTTGAACCCTTTTCTAATCTTCAAAAAAAAAAGAAGGAATGGATTGAAATTCCTGTGATTAATTGGAATTAAATACAAATAACCCGAATTATGGACTAGTTCATGCATCAACACAATCAACGAAATACCACCATAGAAAACCTCAAAGTAGTGTGCTGATATCTTTATAAGATGACTGCCAGAATTGAACGATAAGCCACTTCATTTAGCTTATATGTTTCTGGAGTATCACACAACTGCACAATGATAAAGCGTATATATATACTCTGATACTAATTGATTCTTCATTTTGTATTCTACGTTACTTTCATATAAGTTGAAAAATACTGTGCGTTTTTGCATGAAACATTAAGATTTATTGAGTTATTTATTATCAAAAACCCTCTCAGAGTCTGCTTCGAGGAGTCGGTACTCCAAAAGCATGTAAATTGCTTGTTTCTTGGGATCCCTGTATACACAAGACTTACTCATAGCTACTTTTTATTTTGTTCAAATTGTTTAAATCTTACTTACCCCGAAGTGATCGAGTGCGGCTAGCATGATATACACTCTTCATTCAGCTCATTAATTCAACGATGCAAAAATAGTCAAGTACACACACAAATGTTTTGATATCTTGAGAAAGTACCCAGACGTATCATCAGCATTGCATGTATTTTCATAATTTAACATGCATTTAGCATTCTCTAACGAGAGCGATCGATAACCATCATCCTTATCTTTAAACCTCAAAAACCTACCCAGGGGAATATAACGTGGGGTAAGTCTTGCATGAAATGAATAAAACTAAATTGTGTGAAATAACAGAAAACCACAGCGTGGTGATATCTTATCAAGATGACTTTGCCACAAGTACACGATAAGCTACTTCATCTAGCTTATATGCTTCCCCCTGATCACATTAATGATCCATCCTTTTGCATCCTTCATTCATATCATATGATATTAAACACACTGTTCGTGAATGATATTTGCATATATTTAAATGGAATATGAAGACTGAAGAATAGGTTTGTTTGATAGTATTTATACCGTTGGGGTCCTTATGCACATACATTCCATTGTTCATGGAAATATTATCTTCTTTTCACAAAACAAGCTTCAGCCTACTTCGAGTCATGTTCGATGAATAGTAAAATACAAACAATGACGTTTCTTTTATAATCTGTCCATATGCGCGTCATCGTAAAGTTTGTATATATTTATGTAATATTCTATATATAAACAATTGGCATTCTCTATCGTAGGTATTGATTCTTTTATCCCTTTTCGTAATCTTCAAAAAAATAAACACCAAATGGAATTTAGGTATGAATAATTGATTACTGACGAATCATTGATCACGTCATTCATCAACGGAATAAACAAAATGGGGCAGTCATATTTAAACTCAAAGTGCACTGCTATCTTAAATAAGATACTTAGCCACAACTGAACGATATGTTTCTGTCGTATGCCATAATGATAAGACGCATCTAACTGATGTTTCATTGTTTTTGCCTGCATTTCTCTCATTTGATAAATAGTGCACGTGGACGATATGTCAATAACCATACAATTGCAAGTCAAAATGTTTTTCATAGAAGATTGCTATTTGCTGAGTGATTTCACGGGCACATGAAGCAGTACCGTCTTAAATAATGTACAGTGCTTGTATTTTGGGGTGCCTTAGCGCATTTAGTCTGCCTCCTAAACTATTTCTTTCTTTCTTTTCCCCTGGAAAGTTATTGGATTAGTTTCATGAGTAAATACCCAAACGTATACGTTATTGTCAACAACTAACGTATTGGTATGCAATATTGTATACAATTAGCATTCTCTACCGTAGCAATCGGTTCTTGAAAAAAGTATATGAAAAAAAGAAGTGATTCTAACGTTATTTCGGAAACATGGAGTAATTCAATGCACTAACATAATCATTCAGAAAATCTTAAGGTAGTGCTATACGGCTTTGGTAATAAGATGACTGTCAAAAGTGAGCTTAAGACTCGGTTCTGTCGTATGATACAGTAATACAACGTATGCTAATTGATCTTCATTCTGTTGTCTGCATTATCATCATACATTCACATCTTCATGCATATACAATGCTGGCTTCTTGGAGTGCTTGTGGCGCAGTCTTTCACCTTAGGTATTGTTCTTTCTTTCCGCATGCGTTATAGGTCTTAGTTATAGGTCTTAGTTATAGGTCTTAGTTATAGGTCTTAGTTATAGGTCTTAGTTATAGGTCTTAGTTATAGGTCTTAGTTATAGGTCTTAGTTATAGGTCTTAGTTATAGGTCTTAGTTATAGGTCTTAGTTATAGGTCTTAGTTTAGGTCTTAGTTATAGGTCTTAGTTATAGGTCTTAGTTATAGGTCTTAGTTATAGGTCTTAGTTATAGGTCTTAGTTATAGGTCTTAGTTATAGGTCTTAGTTATAGGTCTTAGTTATAGGTCTTAGTTATAGGTCTTAGTTATAGGTCTTAGTTATAGGTCTTAGTTATAGGTCTTAGTTATAGGTCTTAGTTATAGGTCTTAGTTATAGGTCTTAGTTATAGGTCTTAGTTATAGGTCTTAGTTATAGGTCTTAGTTATAGGTCTTAGTTATAGGTCTTAGTTATAGGTCTTAGTTATAGGTCAGTTATAGTTATAGGTCTTAGTTATAGGTCTCAGTTATAGGTCTCAGTTATAGGTCTCAGTTATAGGTCTCAGTTATAGGTCTCAGTTATAGTTCTCAGTTATAGGTCTCAGTTATAGGTCTCAGTTATAGGTCTCAGTTATAGGTCTCAGTTATAGGTCTCAGTTATAGGTCTTAGTTATAGGTCTTAGTTATAGGTCTTAGTTATAGGTCTTAGTTATAGGTCTTAGTTATAGGTCTTAGTTATAGGTCTTAGTTATAGGTCTTAGTTATAGGTCTTAGTTATAGGTCTTAGTTATAGGTCTTAGTTATAGGTCTTAGTTATAGGTCTTAGTTATAGGTCTTAGTTATAGGTCTTAGTTATAGGTCTTAGTTATAGGTCTTAGTTATAGGTCTTAGTTATAGGTCTTAGTTATAGGTCTTAGTTATAGGTCTTAGTTATAGGTCTTAGTTATAGGTCTTAGTTATAGGTCTTAGTTATAGGTCTTAGTTATAGGTCTCAGTTATAGGTCTTAGTTATAGGTCTTAGTTATAGGTCTCAGTTATAGGTCTTAGTTATAGGTCTTAGTTATAGGTCTTAGTTATAGGTCTTAGTTATAGGTCAGTTATAGGTCTTAGTTATAGGTCTTAGTTATAGGTCTTAGTTATAGGTCTTAGTTATAGGTCTTAGTTATAGGTCTTAGTTATAGGTCTCAGTTATAGGTCTTAGTTATAGGTCTTAGTTATAGGTCTTAGTTATAGGTCTTAGTTATAGGTCTTAGTTATAGGTCTTAGTTATAGGTTCTAGGTCTTAGTTATAGGTCTTAGTTATAGGTCTTAGTTATAGGTCTTAGTTATAGGTCTTAGTTATAGGTCTTAGTTATAGGTCTTAGTTATAGGTCTTAGTTATAGGTCTTAGTTATAGGTCTTAGTTATAGGTCTTAGTTATAGGTCTTAGTTATAGGTCTTAGTTAGGTCTTAGGTCTTAGTTATAGGTCTTAGTTATAGGTCTTAGTTATAGGTCTTAGTTATAGGTCTTAGTTATAGGTCTTAGTTATAGGTCTTAGTTATAGGTCTTAGTTATAGGTCTTAGTTATAGGTCTTAGTTATAGGTCTTAGTTATAGGTCTTAGTTATAGGTCTTAGTTATAGGTCTTAGTTATAGGTCTTAGTTATAGGTCTTAGTTATAGGTCTTAGTTATAGGTCTTAGTTATAGGTCTTAGTTATAGGTCTTAGTTATAGGTCTTAGTTATAGGTCTTAGTTATAGGTCTTAGTTATAGGTCTTAGTTATAGGTCTTAGTTATAGGTCTTAGTTATAGGTAGTTATAGGTCTTATAGGTTATAGGTCTTAGTTATAGGTCTTAGTTATAGGTCTTAGTTATAGGTCTTAGTTGTAGGTCTTAGTTGGTCTTAGTTATAGGTCTTAGTTATAGGTCTTAGTTATAGGTCTTAGTTTAGGTCTTAGTTATAGGTCTTAGTTATAGGTCTTAGTTATAGGTCTTAGTTATAGGTCTTAGTTATAGGTCTTAGTTATAGGTCTTAGTTATAGGTCTTAGTTATAGGTCTTAGTTATAGGTCTTAGTTATAGGTCTTAGTTATAGGTCTTAGTTATAGGTCTTAGTTATAGGTCTTAGTTATAGGTCTTAGTTATAGTTTTTAATTATAGAGTTTACTTATAGGTCTTAGTTATAGTTCTTAGTTATAGGTCTTAGTTATCGGTCTTAGTTAGAGGTTTTAGCTATATATCTTAGTTATAGGTATTAGTTCTACGTCTTAGTTATAGGTCTTAGTTATAGGTCTTAGTTGTAGTTCTTAGTTATAGTTCTTAGTTATAGTTCTTACCATAGTTTTTAGTTATAGGACTTAGTTATAGGTTTTAGTTATAGGTCTTAGTTATAGTTCTTAGTTATAGGTCTGAATTATAGGTCTTAGTTATAGGTCTTATAGGTCTTAGTTATAGGTCTTAGTAATAGGTATTAGTTATAGTTTTTAATTATAGGTTTTACTTATAGGTCTTAGTTAGAGTTCTTAGTTATATGTCTTAGTTTCTAGGTCTCAGTTATAGGTCTTAATTATAGGTTTTATTTATAGGTCTTAGATATAGGTCTTAGTTATAGGTTTTAGTTTTAGGTTTTAGTTTTAGGTCTTAGTTATATGTTTTAGTTATAGGTTTTATTCATAGGTCTAGTTATAGGTCTTAATTATATTTCTTAGTTATAGGTTTTAGTTATATTTCTTAGTTATAGGTTTTAGAAATAGGTCTTAGTTATAGGTTCTTAGTTATAGTTCTTAGTTATAGGTTTTAGTTAAGGTTTTACTTACAGGTCTTAGTTATAGGTTTTAGTTATAGGTCTTAGTTAAAGGTTTTACTTAGAGGTTTTACTTAGAGGTCTTAGTTAGAGGTCTTAGTTTGAGGTTTTAGTTATAAGTTTTAGTTATAGGTCTTATTTATAGGTTTTAGCTAAAGGTCTTAGTTATAGGTTTTAGTTATAGGTTTTAGTTATAGGTCTTACTTATAGGTTTTAGTTATAGGTCTTAGTTATAGGTTTTAGTTATAGCTCTTACTTATAAGTCCTTAGTTATAGTTCTTAGTTATAGGTTTTCAGTTTTAGGTTTTAGTTATAGGTCTTAGTTACAGGTTTTAGTTATAGTTCTTAGTTATAAGTTTTAGTTATAGGTCTTAGTTATAGGTTTTAGCTATATGTTTTAGTTATAGGTTTTACCTATAGGTCTTAGTTATAGGTCTTAGTTACAGATCTTAATTATAGGTCTTAGTTATAGGTCTTAGTTATAGGTTTTAGTTATAGTTCTTAGTTATGGTTCTTAGTATTAGGTCTTAGTTATTGGTCTTAGTTATAAGTTTTAGTTATAGCTTTTGGTTATAGGTCTTAGTTGTAGGTCTTAGTTATAGGTTTTAGTTATAGGTCTTATTTAAAAGTCTTAGTTATAGGTCTTAGGTATAGGTTTTAAATATAGCTTTTAGTTATAGGTCTTAGTTATAGGTTTGAGTTAAAGGACTTAGTTATAGGTTTTAGTTATAGGCTTTGGTTATAGGTCTTAGTTATAGGTTTTAGTCATAGGTCCTAGTTGTAGGCTTTAGTTATACGTCTTACTTATGGGTCTTAGTTATAAGTTTTAGTTATAGGTCTTAGTTATAGTACTTAGTTACAGGTCTTCGTTATTGGACTTAATTATAGTTCTTAGTTATAATTCTTAGTCATCGGTCGTCGTTTTAGGTCTCTGTTATAGGTCTTAGGTATAGGTTTTACTTATAGGTCTTAGTTATAGGTTTTAGTTATAGTTCTTAGGTATAGTTCTTAGTTATAGGACTTAGTTATAGTTCTTCGTTATAGGTCTTACTTATAGTTCTTAGTTATATGTCTGAGTTATAGGTCGTCTTATTTATAAGTCGTTTTAATTATATGTCTTTGATATAGTTCTTATCTATAGGTCTTAGTTATAATTCTTATTTATAGGACTTATTTATAGTTCTTAGATATAGGTCTTAGTTGTAGTTTTTAGTTATAGGTCTTAGTTATAGGTCTTAGTTATAGTTCTTGGTTATAGTTTTAGTTATAGTTCTGAGTTATAGGACTTAGTTATAGGTATTAGTTTTAGGTCTTATAAGTCTTAGTTACAGGTCCTAGTTATAGTTCTTAGTTATAGTTCTTAGTTATAGTTCTTACTTATAGTTCTTAGTTATAGGGCTTAGTTATAGGTCTTAGTTATAGGTCTTAGTTATAGGTCTTAAATATAGGACTTAGTTATAGTTCTTAGTTATAGGTCTTAGTCATAAGTTTTAGTTATAGGTTTTAGTTATAGGTTTGAGTTATAGGTCGTCTTAGTTATAAGTCGTCTTAGTTATATGTCTTTGTTATTTTTCTTAGTTATAGATCCTAGTATAGGTCTTAGTAATAGTTCTTAGTTGTAGTTCTTAGTTATAGTTCTTAGTTATAGGTATTAGTTCTAGGTCTTAGCTATAGGTCTTAATTTTAGGTCTTAGTTATAGGTCTTAGTTATAGTTCTTAGTTATAGGTCTTTAGTATAGGTCTTACTTATAGTTCTTAGTTCTAGTTCTTAGTTCTAGTTCTTAGTTATAGTTCTTAGTTCTAGGTCTTAGTTCTAGGTCTTACTTATAGGTCTTAATTATAGTTCTTAGTTATAGTTCTTAGTTATAGTTCTTACCATAGTTTTTAGTTATAGGACTTAGTTATAGGTTTTAGTTATAGGTCTTAGTTATAGTTCTTAGTTATAGGACCTAGCTATAGTTCTTAGTTATAGGTCTTAGTTGTACTTCTTAGTTATAGTTCTAAATTATTTTTCTTAATTATAGGTCTTAATTATAGTTCTTAGTTGTAGGTCTTAGTTATAGTTCTTAGTTATAGGTCTGAATTATAGGTCTTAGTTATAGGACTTAATTATAGGTCGTCTTAGTTATAAGTCGTCTTAGTTATAAGGCGTCTTAGTTATATATCTTTGTTATAGTTCTTATTTATAGGTGTTAGTTATAGGTCTTAATTACAGGACTTAGTAATAGTTCTTAGTTATAGTTCTTAATTATAATTTTAATTATAGATCTTACTTATATTTTTAGTTTTAGGTCTTAGTCATAGTTCTTAGTTATAGGACTTAGTTATAGGTTTTAGCTATAGGTCTTAGTTATAGTTCTTAGTTATAGTTCTTAGTTATAGGTCTTAGTTATAGCTTTTATTTATAGCTTTTATTTATAGATCATAGTTATAGGTTTTACTTATAGGTCTTAGTTAAAGGTCTTATTTATAGGTTTTATAGGTTGTAGTTATAGGTTTTAGTTATAGGTCTTAGTTATAGTTTTAGTTATAGGTTTTACTTATAGGTCTTAGTTATAGGTTTTAGTCACAGGTTTTAGTCATAAGTCTTAGTTATAGGCTTTACTTATAGGTCTTAGTTTTAGGTTTTATTTATAGGTCTTACTTATGGGTCTTAGTTATAGTTCTTAGTCATATGTCTTATTTATAGGTCTTAGTTATAGTACTTAGTTATAGTTCTTAGTTTTAGTTCTCATTTGTAGGACTTAGTTATAGGTTTTTTTAGGTTATAGGTTTTAGTTATAGTTCTTAGTTATAGTTCTTAGTTATATTATAGGTTTTAGTTATAGGTCTTAGTTATAGGTCTTAGTTATAGATGTTAGTTTTAGGTCTTACTTATAGTTCTTAGTTATAGGTAGTTTAGTTTAGTTTGAGGTCTTAGTTATAGGTCATAGTTATAGGTCTTAGTTATAGTTCTTACTTGTAGGACTTAATTATAGGTTTTAGTTATAGGTCTTAGTTACAGTTCTTACTTATAGGACTTAGTTATAGTTCTTAGTTATAGTTCTTAGTTATAGGTTCTTGGTTATAGGTCTTAATTATAGTTCATAGTTATAGCTCTTAGTTATAGGTCTTAGTTCTATTCTTTAATTATAGTTCTTAGTTATAGGACTTATTTAAAGGTTCTTGGTTAAAGGTCTTGATTATAGTTCTTAGTTATAGCTCTTAATTAGAGGTCCTAGTTATAGTTTTCTTAGTTATAGGTCTTAGTTATAGTTCTTAGATATAGGTTTTAGTTTAAGTTCTTGGTTATAGGTCTTAGCTAAAGTTTTCTTAGTTGTAGGTCTTAGTTATAAGTCTTTGTTATAGGTCTTAGTTATACTTCTTAGCCATAGTACTTAGTTATAGATGTTAGTTTTTGCAAACCACTAGACCCAACATTAACTGTGTTTGGTTTCTATTACGTTGTTATCGTGGAATTTCCATACATTTGTTGTTACGATCAAATTCCTTATCCTTCCCTTCTTCTTCAAAACACCCTGGGGAGTTGAATTATGATTATTTTCGAGTCAATGACCAAGTCATTTATATATGATTATTTTCGAGTTATTGGCCAAGTCATTTAACTATGATTTTTTCCGAGTCATTGACCAAGTCATTTAATTATGATTATTTTCGAGTTATTGACCAAGTCATTTAACTATGATTTTTTCCGAGTCATTGACCAAGTCATTTAATAATGATTATTTTCGAGTTATTGACCAAGTCATTTAACTATGATTTTTTCCGAGTCATTGACCAAGTCATGCACCAATCGAATAATAACAAAACTGTGTGCAGCCGAGGTAGTACACTGCCATCCTAATAAGATAAGTTTGTCAGGAGTGAATGACAAGCATTTTACTTTGCTTATTTCTATCGTATCACACAAGGATACAACGTATTCTACTTAATCTTGTATTTTACTTCCTACATGCATTACCCTCATACGATTTGATAATTACTGTGCGTGAACGATGTATCGTTGAGAAAATAGGCCAATGTGGCTTATTTGCAGCCTTGTTTCCACGTCGATGATATGATTTTGTTCAAATTGCCAAATGTTTGTGATCTTCCCTTAAAATCGTTGACAACCTTAGCGGCTTAACGACAAGAATGGGAAGTTTCAAATCCGAATGACGTAAAAAGTAGATCGATTATTTTTGTTTTGAGGTTGTTGAAAGTCGGTCTGAGATAAATATCTTTCTATCAAACTAATGCAATATCGTTCTGAGGTAAATAAAGTTGCTGAACCTAACTTTTCACAAACGTTCAAACTATAAGGTGTAAGTCAACCTAAATTGAACATAAAGTTAAGATCGCGGGGATTACATTTGTATCCCATAACTTTAACAAGTTTACCAATATGCACCCATTCATATGAGCTAATAGGTTCTTATACACGCATATGTGCATATGATTTCTTCAAACTATTGTTAGCATTCACACCAGAATATTTTGCTGTATTCTGTTTAAAAGAATCAAGAAAACCAATTGCCATATGACCTAAGCTGTCGGATTTTATATCACCATAACAGAAATATTGATATCAGACATATTTTTAAAACAGTGTTTCCTATTTTCTTGCTTGTGATAAACTTTGTGTGCAAGCTTAATATTGAGTAGATTTCGAAATACATAATTCTCGTTTCTGCAACTTTAAGTTTTAGACTGACTTATTTGCATATCTTCCAATAGATTTTCGACGTGTATATCGAATAGACGACGAATGTCGCAACACAAATCGTTAACATTAAACATGGCCACTTAATTGCATAAAGACAAGTAATGTTGTGAATATCGAGCGATATTTTCAGGTATTGTTTAAGGTTTTGACATTTTATGACTACATCTTACTGACTGGGCCCATAAAGGATTTTCACGCATAATAATAAAATGCAACGTTGACGAAAGCCGATGAACGTTTCATCTAGAGTAAGTGCATTTTTAACAATGAAATAAATTCGGGCTACATTATTGGATTTTTATTCTCCTTTTCCACATCTGTAATCAATTGTTGGCTAAAAACTTCTACATTTCAAAAGAAATAATGTTCGTTTCTGCAATTTTCCATTTATAGATTTTTATCTTTGTATACCATTGAAAATTATGCACAAAAAAGTTTACTAAGGTTATAGCTTTCACTTTTATCAACTGACAACGTGATTCATCATATAAGCTACAAATACCTAAGATCATAGCTATCGAGCGTCGTTTTGTTTTCTTGCATCAACGCTGCTCTGGCTGTTTATAATATACGGCGACTATTTGTGTGTTTCCAAATGAATTAAATCTGTGACTATTATATTTTCTTTCCTTGTTTGAAAAAGTTTGAAAAGACAATTCAGACTCATA
>JAIGNY010004509.1:3215000-3255000 GCA_020152595.1 Chiridota heheva
AGCAGCTATATTTGGCAATGCGATTCAAGGTTGCTATCTTGGAAGCAGCTATATTTTGTGATGCGATCCATGGTTGCTATCTTGGAAGCACCTATATTTGGTGATGCGATTAATCGCATCACCAAATTTAATCTAATCTTTGAAGCAGCTATATTTTTTGATGCGATTTATGGTTGCTATCTTGGAAGCAGCTACATTTTGTGATGCGATTCACGGTTACTATCTTGGAAGCAGCTATATTTTGTGATGCGATTCACGGTTACTATCTTGGAAGCAGCTATATTTTGTGATGCGATTCATGGTTGCTATTTTGGAAACACCTATATTTTGTGATGCGATCCATGGTTGCTATCTTGGAGGCAGCTATATTTTGTGATTCGACCCATGATTGTTATCTTGGAAGCAGCTATATTTTGTGATGCGATGCATGGTTGCTATATTTGGTTAAAAGGAGCAGCTATATTTGCTATAGTATAGCAGCTATAATTATTATTATTATTAGTAGTATTATTATTATTATTATTATTATTATTATTATTATTATTATTATTATTATTATTATTATTATTATTATTATTATTATTATTATTATTATTATTATTATTATTATTATTATTATTATTATTATTATTATTATTATTATTATTATTATTATTATTATTATTATTATTATTATTATTATTATTATTATTATTATTATTATTATTATTATTATTATTATTATTATTATTATTATTATTATTATTATTATTATTATTATTATTATTATTATTATTATTATTATAATTATTATAATAATAATAATTATTGAAATGATTATTAAATATTATCATACAAAAATATATATGTATTATTATCATTATTATCAAATCATTATTTACTATATTATAGCTGCTATATTTGGTTAAAAGGAGCATTCGACTGAAATGTTGGGGCGTATGTTCTTGGAGTCTCCGAAATAATCCAGTGTGAGCCTCTTTGGATTTGAATATTTATATACATTATTGATAGATTGCTGCGCCTACGATCATGCACATAGGCATAGGTATATAGCGTAATCGGCCGGTTGTTAGGACCTAACAAATGCTCAGGAAGTTGATTTCGTGACTATTTTTTCTTGGGAATGTGGTCACGCAAGAAGCTTTGGTGAAAGTTGGCGTTTGTGTTCGTGCTTGGCACGCATTTCAATGGTAATTTGGTAATAATTCAGCGACGAGTTCTTACGTTGAGTCCTACTCGTTGTGTCGTTAGTCAAATGTAACATTAGGACATAATATTTTGACGAAACGGGATTTATCATACGCTAACTTTACAGTCCATTACACATAGTCATACGCTAATACAGTATTAGCCTCTTAAAATTACTTTACTTTATCGGAAAAAATATCAAGCTTTAAGTTAAACGTAGGACTAATCATTTTATTACAATCGTACGTACCATAAGGTGCACACAGAAAGAAAGTTCGAGTGCACTCGGTGAGTGAACAAACTTTCATTGAGATTAAATCCATGAAAAATCGAATCGTGAGATGGGTTTGGATGTGGACGAAATGCCCACAAATTATCGAAAAAAGACGCTCTCACTTTCGGCCGAGTACTCCTAAATTTATTTAGACTTAGCATAACCTAGACTAACATAAGACAAAGAAGAAATCTGTGATTGATTAATTTACAATAAAAAATCTACCCCTATATCTGTATCTTAGAAATATGCGAATGAAGTTGAAAGCGATGCGATAGAGTTATGATGCGATGAAATATTCACCGCCATGATTAATTTACCTGATTTGGTGTTCCATGCTTATATGAAAATGCCAGTACCTCGATGGTTCGTGTACAAATTATCAAACAAACAATTTACAACTTGAGTAAAACAATTAAAGTCGAGTAAAATGTATAAAGTAAATCAACGCCTAGCAATGAAATCGAGGATATTTGTATTCTGTTAATAGCCATTCGTCATCAGGATATGGGATGTTGAGAGTTTAAGCATTTGGTTGATATTTTCATACATTTATTTTGACATTTTAAAGTGTATTGCAAGATTCGGGGTGCAGCGTGTTAAAATATTCTCATAAATAAAGGTCAGTCAAATCCTTATACAAGTTTTGCAGATTTTTAGTGGAGTTTTCGAGATGCTCTTGCTTAAAAGGAATAATGAAATATTCACGGCGTTCGATATGATGATACATTACACTGTTACATGTACTGCCGTTAAAATGATCAATATTTAATTTCGTGATAGCTTGGTTATGTCAGTATTCGTGTAACTGTGAGGTATTGATCAAAAGCGTAAACACTTCATGCATATGCCGGTTCTCGTTTGCATGTAAACCGATACTTTTTGTCCATCTATGATTATTTGCGGATTTTCAATTCAACAAGGTTTCTAATATTCAGACGGCCCTTAGCTTAACGGATTAGTTCAGTGGTCAGGCAAGTTCATTTTATATGACAGAAGACTTGAAAAGAAATATTGTGAAGGAAAAACTAGTTCAAAATCTTATTCGTTGTGTAGAGATTCAAGTTTGAAATTCTGTCTCATTTGTGTTGAAATGACTAATGTGTAAAGTTTAGTGTAGACAATTTTTAATTTGATTAAAGAAAATTAATTTACCGTTTTCTCACTAAAACTATTTTTTCCAATTTTTTACTACTTTTCTGACATTTCCAAAGGTTTTTCATCCACAAAATATCCAGTTCTAAGGAAGATTACAGCAAATTACATCATTGAAACAGAACTTTTTACTTGAATATCTCTTTAACGGAATAAAATGTTTATTCACCGCTTAATTTCCTTTCAAGTGATGTTTGATTTAAGATGAACTTGCTTTACAACTGAACAAATTCTTTGAAATACGAGAATTCTTAATCTACTGATAGTTGTACTGCGTTTACTCTTTATGCAAGAAGAAAATGTGTTATAAGGTAAAATACCCGTCCATAAAGTATGTTAAATGGTGCAGATTGTAATGCAATGACTTTTTGTTCTTTGTTACATTTCCCCAAATAGCGTAATAATTTGCTATTTTGACAAAATCTTTGAAAATATTCTAAAGATGGCTACGTCATGCCAGTGGATATTAAGGACGTACTTCTTCATACAATAGCGAGATTATTTCTATTTCATAAAATCTTTAAAATTCATAATCCAGCTTATAAAAGTGGCCACTATTTCAGGACAGCATTTATCCTACGGAAGTCATGAAGTATCTTAAGGGTGTCAAAGCGTTAAGCATTCGTTTAATTTCTTCATAGCATGTACAATAAGGAAACTTATTTGCATTAAAAAGATAGCAGCAAAGAAGGTCCAGGTACGTCGGGTGCTCTAACCACTAAAATATATCTGAATACAAGTTAAAACAACAAATATGGTATGAATAGAGGTGCTCTATAGATATCATGAGGACTTATACTGGTAAATGCATTCCGGTGGAAACACATCAGGAAAAAGGGAATAATTTACAATTATAAACTGATCAAAGCCTCAGTAAAACTTATATCTGCCCACACTTCCACAACCATTTATGTTTAGAAAAAATCAGTAAGTTTTTATTAAACGTGATGAAAGTTAACACCTAAACTGCTTTAGGGACACTCAGGTAGCGATGTTTAATGGGAGAATCATTCAAAGATAAATAGAGCAGTTCACTTGAACAATGTAGTTAGCATGAATGTGAACAGGCTAGAAGATTGGAGAGACAACTTTTGTTATAAACTTCCTTAACAGGATATACATTATTCATTACACGAGAAGCAAACCTCAGGATACATTAACACTTATAAGACCACTCAATTTAGGCACTGAAAGGTAAAAGCCGACGCCCTAGTTTTGGTTTCCCTATAATTGAAGTCATTAACAATGATCATCAAGGCATATATATTTTAATACACAACATTTGTATGATTATTATGTTAATAAAAGTTTAAGTGTATAAATCTTCAAACCTTACTGGAATATTCCCGTGAATTTTCTTTACAGGATTATAAACAGAAGAAAGAAACAATTTGTTGTAAAAATCACGTTGATATCCTTTTCCATTTAGAAAACTAAAACTTATACTCTTGTGCGGTTGTATTTACCTAATCTTCGGACCAGACGATAGCGGTACAAGGCCATCACAGGTCAACATTGTTATTATCTGATTCATTGTTAATGAAATATTATCGTGGTTCATTTACAGGAAAACTTTACATTGCGAAACAGTAATACCAACATGCAATTTCAACTTTCTTAGTAATGCTAGGAATGAATTAAATGCTTAGGTGACGTCATTCACTCAACAACTTGTCATTATTGGAAAGGTGTGCAGTCAAGGTACCTTACGATCAAATAAGCGTTCTAAACCAGTTTGTTACAATTGTACGAGATTATGTGTCAAAAAATGAAAGATGTTACGACCTCAAATTAAAGAGTTTCAAAAAACACTCTTAAAGCATTTGTTACTCTAAATTAAATCTAAAATCACCGTTTTGCGTCATAATACATAGTAAACATTCGCAGAGTGAGTATATATTACTTAGGTTTACTAACAGTATGTAAATGTGGCACCGATTCCCAAGCTACTCCATACATTTATATTACCTTGCAGTGTGCCAGATTACAAGTCTGATAAGACAGCGAATTATTGAAATTATTGCATAATAATGAAGGCCTTCTTTCTATATTGACTGGCAAAGCTCCCTATCAATTGGTGTGCTAACCCTGACAGCTATAGCTCTTATCCCATTCAATTTTTTTCTATAAACTCATATTGAACGGGTACATTAATAGATACTTTATATCTCAGGGCATTCGAGTAGTCGGATGATAATAAAATATAGCAGGCAATCTCGGATATAGCTGAGGCCACACTATTCTGTCGAATCGGTTATGTTTATACTCTGAAAGAAGCTTAATCATTTAGTTAAATCTGGCAACGTCACTGCTTCAGATATGTCACTTTTTTCTGCTTTCCGTCCGGTATTATCTTGACATCGAGCACAATGACATGCTTGAATTCAGATTTTTGTCAAAAATGTACTCTAGGAACTAAAAACCGCTAAAAACCAGCCTCTACCCTTCATTTGTTTCATTTTACGAGAGTAAGATGTAGAGACGACGTGCTTTGTTACTCTGGAGCGTGTTTACGCCCTTGGCTGCTTGAGTAAACCTGTTACTCTGGAGCGTGTTTACGCCCTTGGCTGCTTGAGTAAACCTGTTACTCTGGAGCGTGTTTACGCCCTTGGCTGCTTGAGTAAACCTGTTACTCTGGAGCGTGTTTACGCCCTTGGCTGCTTGAGTAAACCTGTTAATTGTATATCGGTTGTACCAGTGTGCAATGCTTTCGTAATGTCATTGAACTTTAGTGTCCCCAGCCATTTCCACGTGCCCACGTTGTTTCTCGTTTGGCCCAAGTGACGTCTTAGAACGTACCCTCTTCTTGTGCGTTGAGTTTCGCCCGTTACCCTTTTCCCGTGCCGACGTCCCTGTACTGAATTTATTGAGCAGTTTAGTGTCACCATCTATGATATTGTTATAACGTTCGCAAATGTTGACGGCTCATTTTGAAATTTATAAGATGTGCTAAGTTTGCTATAAAGAACTCTTGTCTCGCGTTTAGCATGTGCCTCAACAATCCCAGATCGCTAAGTGATTGATTGTAATTAGTTTTATTGACTCCATTTTACCGTGGTGTGGCGGCACTAATTAGGACCCTTTGGGACATTGTAAGAAAGATTTTCAACTATTTGCTTGTATGTATCTCTTTAGTCTTACTTGGTCATTAAGTACAACACGTAAAGTGTTGTTTGGCTAGCGCGAATGTGGAGATGAACAGCACTTTATATGACTAAAATACTGTTATTTCATGGCGTAAACACATACTATAGGGGTTTCGAGCATCACAAACGCTATACGTAAAGCCAGGGCCGTAAATTACACTTTGAAAATATACATATTCCAGGCGGGCGCATCTTGATTCCGTAGAGGGGACGACAGGTGGTGCAGGCGTCTCTTGGTTGTCTGCTCTAGCCCTCAAAGTTGGAATATTCCCTTAGAGTAAGATTAATTGTGTATACTTCTAAATTCATTGAGCAGTTGAGTGTCACCATCTATGATATTGTTATTACGTTCACAAATGTTGATGGCTCATTTTAAAATTGACTAGATGTGCTAAGTTTGCGATAAAGAACTCTTGTCTGGCGTTTAGCATGTGCCTCAAAAATCCCAGATCGCTAACTGATTGATTGTTATCAGTTTTATTGAGTCCATTTGACCGTGGTGTGGCAGCACTAATTAAGACCCTTTGGGACATTGTACGAAAGATTTTCAACTATTTGCTTGTATGTTTCTCTTCAGTCTCACTAGGTCATTAACTACAACACGTAAAGTTTGGTTTGTTCGGAGGATTTTGAATTCCTATTTAAACATTTCATCATTTTGGTAAAATTTATTTGTATCGTGAATTTTTTATTTCTTTTTCGCCACTATCCAAAGGTGATCGAATTTAGTACGTTTGCTGTGCAGAAAACCATCAAATTATTGTCCTAGATTCCGCTCACATGGTTATTTTTATACCACCATTCTTCTGAATTAAGTTTAAAGTCCAAATGCCGTACCCTTTCTTATTATTTTAAACCCCAAAATGTTTAATTGCATATGGTAATTAGGTCACTGAATACATATACTTTCACATACTTTCACACAAACTTAGTTTTGATGGTGTTACACCACCTTTTGAATTTCTCTTTAATCCCGTAATATTGATAATGGTTATGCATTGTAAAACTTAGTGGAATTACCAGGCCTACAACTAACTTTCCCCCGTTACCCAATGCACTGCAAACCTAGGAAATCATCGAGCTGCTATCAGATAAAATGTCCAGACTATATGTAATTTGAAGGAAACTCAATGAAGGCTGTGACTTGCAAGGAATATTTTCCCTCAATCGTTTAGCTGTTAGTGGCTAAAATAGTTGTGCGCAACAACATATACTTGAGCAGTTCAAGAAAACCTACTCGTATATCTCTTTTAATGCGTTAGATATTCATAATGAGATCATTAGAATTTGTCATCGAATTGATGAAATCTTGCAATCGTTATTAAGTGATACATTTGCCGAAAAATTCCTTAGTGCAGCCTCTTGCACCTCTTAAGTTATCGATCATCAATTGAGATTCTTCGAAAATGTAGGCTTTTGACTCAAAACCCCCAGAATTGCCTTGGAGATAGAATATTGCAATCAGAATTGACCATGTGTAGATATTATTGGAAATTGGTGGAGAATGAACTTACTACGGCAATCAGAAGCTTACAATAAACCGAAATAGAGACGACCTGGCGATATATATCGCCCTAATAATAAAATCAAGAAAAACAAAACAAGAAGGCTGGGAATGGCTAGGGAGAATGTGGAGATAAACAGCACTTTATATGACTAGAATACCATTATTTCATGACATAAACACATACTAGGGTTTTCGAGCATCACAAACGCTATACTTAAAGCGAGGGCCGTAAATTACACTTTGAAAATATACATATTCCAGGCGGGCGCATCTTGATCCCGTAGAGTGGACGACAGGGGGTGGTCTCCCTTTTGGTGCAGGCGTCCCTTGGTTTTTCTGCTCTAGCACTCAAAGTTGGAATATTCCCTTAGAGTAAGATTAATTGTGTATGCTTCTAAATACAGATGGGTCTGTTTTCTTGTTGTTGTCCCAATCATATTGTTGATTTAAGTTATATATTCAATATAGAATTCATAGGAAGGGACTTTATAATTAAACAATTTCTCAACATTATATTATTCACCATGCTTGTGCTATTAAGTTCTATGCTTGCATTATTTTGTAAATCTGTTCCTTTGTTTTGGTTTGGATATATTTCGGGTATCTGTTTCGAAGTTTAAAATTTTTCGGTGAAGATCATTCGTCTCCTTCTTTTGGTGAAGATCATTCGCCTTCTTCTTTCGGTGAAGATCATTCGCCTTCTTGACGATAGAAGGTTGATAAATTAATCTTCATGTCGTCGGTCTGATCTCTTTATTTCTTACGTAACCAAATAAATGTTTTGAACATGGAAATCTAGGGAATATGCTGGGGACGTCTCTTTTGAAAACATTAATCAGTTAACAACAGTATGTATTTTTTGTCCTAGAAGTAGCAACACTTCTTTGTTAGCATAGATTTTTGATAAAGGGGACCTGAAAATGAATGTTGACTTTCATTGTGCTATCACCGATATCGACTCGACTACATTTCTCAGTGGTAAATGAACACGAACTACGATTCTTTCAAAATCCGAGGGGCAGTTTTCAAGACTACCCAGGCGCGTTAATAAACTATTTTGAGGGGAACGGGTGGTGTTGTATAGCTATGTACAATTACGCTTTTACCTGATCCTAAATTTACCGACTTGTCAGAAATATTAACCACGAGTATGAAACATGGATGGTGTAACCCCTGTTATTTACGCCCTCTGATAGTAACCCTCACTTCAAGAATTTCGTATACTGATAAACGAGACATGTTCCATAAGATCATACCGAGAACTCACTAAGTCACGAAACATTGCATAATAAATCATACTTAAGTCAGATAGCTTAGTTAAAAGATATTCCTCACCATCCACCGGAGGATCTAGAGGACGCAAAATGACGGTCCCGACAGCCGGAGAGCCTTTCCCCGCATGCCTGAATCTCTGAACACTTCGGTATAAGAGTTTATTTCTCTAAGAATTCCTCATCTCAATTTCATTTATTCCCCTCAAGCTGCTTATTCCCAAAATCTCATTGCTAACTTTTAATGTATCTTGCCCACTTACTTTTCGAACATTTCAGGAGTATCTACCTTATGATTGATTTATTCCAAGGTCATATCATTGATTATGCTAAGCATTTAGTTTTTGAGTTCCTGTGAAGTAATATTTACATTATATCCTTTTCCTTTCATGCATGCAAGTAACCAATTGTTCTTTGAAACTAGAAACCGATTGATTTGATATTCTTAGAATCCAAAAATAGACTTTTTAGAGATCCTTTCGGGTCTTGAATGCATAATTGAACACATTATATTTTAAATGAAGTCCAAACAAATATTCGCCTAAAATATTCAATGATAATAAAATTAAGTCGAAAAAGATGTAGATGAAGATAAAGCTACTGGGAGAGAAGAGGAGAAAGAGAATACCATGTTTCCTAATACTTTACGTCATATACAATGTTAGAAATAGTCACGTGTAAGAATGGAGAGGAATACATGAATCAATTTATGTCTAAGAGAGCAACACAAGAAGCTGCAGCTTGCAGTCGTGCTAACATTTTCTGTCACAATTACATTTTGTAGTAAAAACATTAGTCTGCAGCGCTGCTTTGATAAAGACGTCTACTTATCTACGGTGGATTAATTTCAGCAACAACAGAATGGAACAAAACAGCAATAATCACAAATAATAAACTATGAAACGGGAGTGAGGTCCAAGTTGAAATTGACAATTACCTTCAAATAGTGTTAATGTTGATGCGTTAGTATGATAAGCAGATAAGAGGGTTGCCAAAAAGTTTGCGACAGTTGGCATGGAAGTCATCCATTCAAAATTTTTAGTCAGGTTTACAGTGTTGACCCGTTTGGGAAATGGCATTTGCAATGAAATATGCTGCTGCGATTAACAGTTACATTGTATTACACAGTTAAAGATATCATTTTAGCTATGTAGGCCTATCTATTTGCAGCCTTAATGGGCCTGCAGGAGGCCTGAAGAGAGGTGAGGTGAGGCCTATCTACTGATCTACATTAATTAAAAAGGCACTTCAACAAAATTTGAACCGGGAGGTACTTCACTAATATATATGGAGCAGTGGCGGAGGAACAATTTTTTTTAGGGGGAAAGGGGGGGGGGGGGAGGGGGGCTGAGGCTTTATTTATCCAAGGACCTCGACCCCCATCCCCACCCAGAAGCCTCGTTTTTGGCATGGTTTCTTGGGCATATTTGGCTTTTGGGCATTTTGTTTTCTTTTCAAAGAAGAATGAACAAGTGACATTCTTGTTATCTTCTTTTTAAACTCTAACAGACTTGCCGGCAGTAGACATGCGTGCACGTACAACGGTACGTATAATTTGTTATGTACGTACAACGGTACAAACACATTAGGTGTCACAGATTCCCGCACGCGTAATATTTTTTTTCTTTCCCAGGAGTGTTTAGGACAATTTGCATTGATATTAGTTGAAAATCCTTCTAAATCACTGTCTAATTTTCAACGGAATAAACGCAAATTGCCTTAAACACTCCTGAGAATTTTTGTTATGCTACCCGCACTCAGAGTCTGCGGTAGCACGCAAATGTTATGTTTAATACAGCTTCGATCAGCTCAAAATGATTATGAGGGTGCTAAGAAGTAATACAATCTCCATGGAAATTACATTACCTTTTTTATCAACATAATCGAAGAAATAAGAACATATGACAATATCCTATAAAGTTATATTATTTAAAGTGGGTATAAATAAGTCTTATAAGGGTTTTTTCGTATATGAGAAGTTAGAGGGAGGGGGCTAAAGCATAGTTTAGCCCCCCTTAATTTTGACTGGGGATAAAGCCCCCTCCCCCTCACCCCCGCTTTCTACCCCTTGAAATATAGTAAATGAACAAAATGTCCTTAATATGACCAGTTTCCATATCTTGGTCAAAGCAAGCAAATGGGTTATTTCAAGGTCTAAAGGCATCAATGCATAGTCATATTTCTGTGATATGACAGAACGCAAAATATTTCAATAATTTTGCCATTCAAGAAGGTTAATTATAGTAGACTGTGACGATTAAAAAAAGAAATCTACATAATTCGTATCGGCCATAAACCTCAGGTCATGCCTAGTTCAATATCGATTTTATCATGAGCTCTACAACAAACTTCGAAAGAATAATAATTTGGGAAGAATAATTACCCTTAGAAGAAACTAAATCTATCAATTACTCTAATTGATGCAGAAAATCGAGGCAGTTAGTAGACTTGTGTTTGATTTTGTTTCACTTGAAGTTCAAACTCACGCCACACGTTTAGTCTTAGTTGACAATCAAATGAAATTAGCTACTAATTCGTTATGGGTGATATTTCATACGCATACCTACGTTTACCAAAGGGTCAACACTTTATATGCTTGAAAACCATCAACACACAACGATTGTAAGTAAAAGAAAATTAAGAAGATTTCAAGTAGTAAATATGTTTGCCACGGGTTTAGGGTTTTTCCAAATATATCAAATTGTCTGTTGATACTGGGTTTTTTGCAGTAAATGTAGCATATTCCAAAGTTGAAAACAACAGGGTTCAATCAAATTATAAACTACATTAAATACAAAATATGATTATCAATTCAATTCAGTATATTTACTTGAAAGGCCGCCGGCTTTTTCATATTTACAACATGCCTATGCTTACAGCAACAAAATAGAACATATAATACATACATTTTCAGCAAACTTAAGGTTAATTAGATTAAGCAACTAATTATATGAATCAATTTCTCTTCGAAATACCCAAGCTTTCTCTAAAAAATGACATATATTAAATAAAAGGCATTTGTTTTTTGTGTGTAACATAAAATGGAATCGCTGAAGTGATGGATTAACATCAAAATACTTTGGAATATACAATGATCTTATTAAAAAAAAAAGCATGGACATTCGACTAAAAAATGAAACTCATCTTCGAGTTTGTGCATGTTACAAAATGTGCAAGTGCGATTTTCATGTGGAATTTTGTTATGACGGCCTTCAAGTATTTCGAGATTTAGACCTCCACATCGAAATTTGGATAGCAATGAGCGCAATTTGTTGGACTGGATGTGCGTAATGTAAAATTCAAATTCATTATGGGTTTTGTTTTCATCATATAAGCAAAGACTATTCATAAAAGTAATTTCTGTTTTCCAAGTCTGGTTATTTATATCAATAATTCTTTGCAGGAAACTTGCTAAAAAGAGAAAATCATTATTAACATCTTGATTAAAGCAGACATCCCCAGAACCTGTACATAAAAGTATATGTTTATTGGCACGGGGAATCAAGTGCGTTTGAAACCGAACAGGACCGTATTCTGGTATTTAATGTCAATGTTTTCTCTGTAAATTGTCAGACTGTTCCTTAGCTGAGAGAGGCTTTGCGTGTTAGAATAGATCTTAACTCGTAAACTTTCTTTGATTTAAGGTTTGTTGAAGTGAATTAAGCGAGAGAGCGATACTCCAATCGAGGGAAGAATTTTGTTTTGAGCTTAGAAAAAATGAATTACTAGTATTAATCTCATCTTCTTTCTCGGGCATACGATTGTGTCCCTGTTTACTTCTAAAGGTTTCCTGCCAATGCGTTCAACGCACTCAGTGAAATATGGTAATTATGTTAACAACTCAAACATGTGTTGGTAATCATTTCTTTGTTTATTATTTGAGTTAAATAAAACCCTAAAGCAGTGCAATTACTGAACCAGCAAAGTAAGATGATTGTTACAGTTTTCAATTCGATCTACCGGACATCCAATTAATTAACAGTAATACAACACATGCTGAATGAGACTAGCCCAAAGATACAGTCATGAATTCAATCTAGAAAATTTTCACCGAGGCACAAGTGAAAGGTCAGCAATATATCCTTACAGCTGTTACTTGACAAGTTACTTGTGATCGTTATTAGATTCAATGAATCAAAATATATCCATTAGATAATCTTTGCAACGAAATAAAACCAAAATTATTCATACTTTGGCTTAAGCATAATATACCATATCCCTGGTTTAAGGGCAATTATTTACAAGCTAGTAGTAAGGGCGTTTATTTGTCTGAATCAATCTTTTAATTTCCTGTCCATTTTAAAGGTCTAAAGTAGACTCAGAAAGGTGTTTTTCACTTTCCCCTAATAAATTTTCTTAAAACAAAGTATACTTATGGTTAGACAACTTCATCCCTTAGACACCTGTTCAAATCTAATAACATATGTTTACAAGATTTTCGCATTTACAGATTTAGCACGCTCGTAGTTCACGTGATTGATATGCTCCCGTATTGTGTTGACAGGTAACTGAAGTGAGCTGTAGTGGAAACATAACTACAAGGTATTTTTTCATTAAGAAATAGTATGCCTTGTAAACGATAGGCACTTGGGCGAGAGCTTGTTTCTTTAGACAAACGCATTTCCGTAATGAAGGAATTGAAAAAGAATGTTCTTTACACATTTTCTTGTATTCATGTTTGACTTTTACTTCAGTGAGAAAATAATATTGAATATAGTATATAATATAACTAGAAAAAATATTATTGAATATTACACTACAAGCTCCCATAAAAAGTAAATTTCACACATTGTATCCACGTAAAATCACGATTGACTTGCAATGAGAACAATTAATTTTGCTGCACCACCATACTATGGTGTATGAAGGGACAAGATTAAAAACTTATTCCAAGCGAGGCATTACATTCTTCACCCAAAGCATAAAAACATTGAAATTTCTCCCAGTTACAAATTTTACTTGCCTTCAAGCAAAAAAGTAGATGATAAACTTTGACCTATAAATGTAGGTTTCCATTTTCCTAGAATATGACGAGGACAACTAAACCCCTCAAAATTATCAAAAAATCAACGCTAATTCAGCTGTGAAATAACTTTATATTTCCATATTGATTAAGATTTAGAAAGAAAATAGCACTAGCAAATACCAATAGATTAGATAGGTGCCACTGATACATACTGATACATCGCTCAGTAATAGAAAGACAACATTCGTCAGAACAAGTAAATACATTCCAATAAGGAGCTTTTCCTTTTAGTGTTTGATTTTCATTATTCAGATATAAAGATTCAATTGCTAAAATAACGTAGGCACCAAGCTCTGTGGAATAGCACAATTAAACTACTTCTGGTGAAGAGAATAATTTGTGATTCTGGAAACATGTTTTAAATTGCTGTGTAACTTTTTGTTATAGTCTTTATTCCAAGAGGTATTCAAGAGTACGTAATCTGAATGCGTTCAATATTTTGCAGACACCAACATGAATACGCAGTAGTTGGCTCACTATAAAGCTATGGTGTACAAATGTTAATTTATTTTCAGTTTTGCACTAATGCTGTTCCATAACAATAACATTGACTCGTTCAAGGATACAGCTCCCTGATCAGATGTAGCCCGCATCTTTTAACCGTTTTGTCCAGTTTTCTATAGAAGTAGAGGAACAACATAGCAATGGCACAAATACTATATCGTATCTTGGCTTTTGCAGGATAGTTACCCGATTTCATTATTACCCGAATACGGTATGCTGAGTATACAGGGGATATATTTAGTTACGAGAACATTTAAGGTGTAACATTGGATTTCAATTTCCCCCAGTGAAATATATTTCTAAACACATTTTCAAATTGGAATTGCATTACGCGTAAACAGCAGAGAAGAATGTGAGATGAAGAATAAGGAACGTCCTCTGTCAGCACTTTTAGAGTTGTTATGGTTTAGATGGTCTTCAGATTTTGAGAAGGTGGGTTGCCAATTATTTTATTTGCTACGATATATTCACATTAATTGCAAGATGGAGTTGAGACTCGTTTTATAAAAATATGGTTTGCGAAATATAACAATTTCATTATGTAGAAAATTGCTCGCGTTAATCAATTCTATATATTCCCATAGCTTTCGCCATCAATTCTCGCCAATTCTAATCATATTTGCTGATTTGAAGTTATGTCTAGTTTCAAACAATATTTGCAAGGAAGAAAGCCGCTTCCCGTTAAACTATTTTGGCGCTGAGAGCATTACAATATCATATTTTGTTTAGGAAATGAAGAGCACTGTAATTATGACATCAAATATTTACAGCAACTTTAGATGATTAGGCTGAAGAAAAAAAATATTCAACCGAGTTTTGTCAGTTTGTGCCAAGAATATAAACCAATCTAGTTCATATTTTCTCTTGGTGCCACTATTCCTGACATAATATGTTTATTGTTGTTTTGTTCTACTTTTTATTCGTGGTATTTTCTTCCATCCGAGTTGACCAGTTGACAAATGTTTTTCTATAGAATAACCTCATATCAATCACCTTTGAGTACTTTTTCTAGGCGGGACAAGGTATGGCACAGTTATTTTTAATAACAATTGATCATTGTATAAACAAACAGTCGTATATGTAATGCTTTGATCATACTTGCAAATGATATTGTAGAATACACGCAAAAACAGGTTTTGTGATATATGTAACTAAAATTGGATGAATTGAGTAATACTATAAAAAAAGATAATTGAATTTTGTTGGACAAAAGGCATACATACCAAGCAATTAAGAGGGCCTAGAATAGGCCTTGATAGGCAGAACCTTTACCGCACCGTCACGGAAGTATACATGTTGATTGCATCAACATCATATTTACCTCCTTTTAAACTATTACTCAACGCTATGCTTAATTGACCTAACATGAACTCCGTCCGCAAATATACTGTACTTCAGAGATAAACAGCTTTTTCGGTACATGTAAGCAGTGGTGTAGAACTAAATTGTGAGCTACAGTAGGGGGACTCTTCTCCTCAATGTTTTAAAGTTATCGACATGCAACAATTAGTTCAGGAGATTCCCCTCTCAGGAGAAAAATTATTTTCACCCGAAAAGGGAAAAACCTATGTAAATTACGTAACTTACGGATTTCCATTTACAAGTGCTTTGACCTACGGTTTTTAATTAGCTTATATGCGGTCATTGTATGTGCAAAGTGACCAGCTTGCCTTGTGTTCATCCCTGTTTGTGCAATGGACATTCTCTTTCTTGTTTGGTACTGGATGGCGTTTGCGTTATTTCGATAATCCCTAGCGAAAACAGGCCAGAATTGGTAAGTGTGTCATTAAATATCTCTTAAACGGCGTGGTGGATGTCCTTTTGGAAACCGGATAATTTGTAGATTAATAAGTATAGATTTTGAAAATGCAAAACTGAAATTGACTACTTGGTTATAAAATTTCTACAACCCATACAAGTTCTGTGCCATAGTGTTACGCTGTTTTGTTAGAGCATCATGGGTAATCTTCAAAATGACGTCTGAGATTTTCTCCTGAAAAGGAGAATCTCCTGAACTGACAATGCGTTATCTGCTCGAAATGTGCGATTATTAGATATAGCTAGGGGGATGAGCCCCCTCGAATATAGCTAGGGGGATTAACCCCCCACCAGCCCAACCCCCACCCGCTTTCATACCACTATATGTAAGAGCAGATGAGCACATTTCATCGTATGTTTCTTCTAAAACTGTTGCATGACGCCAATAACATTTTTGTTCAAAAACACTTCTTTCCTTTTGAAATAATTAGTCTTTCAAGTATGAAGACGCCGACAAAAATAAAACAAATTGAGAAGCTCATCGGGCTGCTTTATTTTTCTTTTAAAAACACTTCACATAATTGATGATTATGCAATAAAAGCTTCATAAATCAATTAAATTCAAGCTGTTCCGGAAGGCAATAAAACGGTGCATACTTTTCTGTATGGATTAGTTTACGACTGGCAGACTGAAAGAGTTTTAAGACTCAAATCTCTTGTTTTGAACAATCTATGTAAGTCATAACGTCACGTAATGGATGGCGTAAAAGATTAGGTTTCAATCGATAGCTAAATTGAATGTGGAAACACCTGGATCAGTTGAGCGGCTTGGAAAATGTTACAAGCTGTCGTAATTGTGTGGGTCGACGTTCATCCTTAAGATATAATGGACCTTTTAATATGAATTAGGAAGGTCTTTGATATGAAATTCGGATATGTTGAAAAGGAGATAATCAATTGAAATTAGATGATAAATGAAAATGGGTTTTGAATACAACAAGCCTACTTTTGTGACCCCGTGAAATGATACTTTGGTTTCATTGGTACGTTTTCAAGCAGCAAAGCTTTACGGTGTCTTATCAAGAAATCCCTGTATAATTGGTGTAATTTTGTTTGAGGATTGTGGGTAATGAAACTAAAGAACTGTGAACGCCTCCTTTTAGTCCTCGATAAAACCCCTTGAAGGAGGGTTTTCGTAGGCCATGTGGCAGCCATTACCCATCATGCAATTTCCTTTGTCCGTACACTTTGTACAGAGTGACGAAGTAAAATCATTTTGTGAACTTCGACGGCGTTTGCTGAAGTGTGAGAGGTACATGGCATTATGGGGAAACATGTTAGCTTTTTTTTATCTAGTACCTTTTGATATGTTTACCGATCCGATTTTGAAAAAAAGAGCAAATATATGGCATGACCTATGTTTGACCGGCTTAGGTTTGTTGCGAATAATCTGTACTGTGCTAACATCTGCGTTGTGTTGACCTTAGTCATCGACTTTTCTTCTTTGACTGCGATTGTCAGTGTTCAATAAATTACAAGTTAAAAGGGTTATTTCATATGCATTCTTACATTGAATTTGTTCTTCGCGTAAATTTTGTTCTTATTTACGTAACCTCTTAGAGAACGTTCAATAAATTACAAATTAGAAGGGTTATTTCATATGCATTCTTACATTAAATTTGTTCTTCGCGTAAATTTTGTTCTTATTAACGTAACCTCTTAGAGAACGTACTCTTTTAATTCATTTTAATGCAGTGAAATATCAGTTCCTTTGTGATGTTCGTATGGGATGTTCTGTCTGAAGAGTGAACGTATTCTAACGTAGGCATATTGACCGCAACTAATGCTAAGTTACAGCCATCATGTGCGTAGAGTATACGTTAGATTGTTTACATTGCAGGCTTGTGTGTAATATCTTTATATAATGTCATTCGTGTCATTCTTTTTCACCCATTGTCTGTACTGGCGAGTAACGTTCAGACGTTAGGGCCTAATCAAATCATGAATACAACTTAATCAGTTAGTTTAGTTAATCTCAAATTGCACTGTTTATTCCTTTACGATCGGTCAGTCAGTAGGTGATCGCACTCACAGTGTCACGCATAATACATACTTGAAATAGACCGAATCAAAGATAGTAAGCAGCTGAGATGTGTGTGCGATTCGTATGTTTTAACTGTCGACTGGTTGCTGAATTGCGCAATGGTCAAACCCTGGAAGCAGGGATTAGCGTGAAAGACTCCTTTCAGGTGGTTCACCCGAACTGAAGACCGACTAACACTCAGGTGTCCTGATTTAGTCATGTGGCTGTCCAGGCTCGTATGAAGCTGATATTTAATTAATTAACACCAAATGTATACAATCTTACGGTCTAAGTATCTGTTTCTAACAGGTATTTATATACTGAAAGGCTTGTAGATTAATAATACGTTTGATTTATTTGTGATTTTCGAACAACGAAGTAATTTTTTTTCTTCAAGCAATCTGTATGTCTTCTGATAAAATTGAATTTGTTCTTAGAATTTTGTTTCGAAGCTGATAACACGAAATGTAAGCGTTGACCAATACCCCAAACCTTATCGTGCCCTTACCCGATCTATATCGAGGGGGTGGGGTGAGAGGGAGGGGTAGAGGGATGGGGGGGGGGGGGCAATAACCCAATATCATCATTGGTGAATCTCAAGTTAGTCCTTTTTGAAAGCTTGCAATCTCGGTGTCATTTTTTACTCCTTCATGACCATGGATAGTCACATTTCTCATATCACACGCACTGCATCTTTACATCTTCGGAACATTAGAAAATTGCGCAAATATCTCAATTCAACTGCGACATAACAGATAGTACATTCGTTTGTTACATCTCGATTAGATTTGAGAAATTCCTTGCTGTATGGACTGTCTCACAAACAAATTCATCGTCTCCAACTACATCAAAACACGGCTGCACGGATTGTAACTCTCTCAAAGAAAACATGTCACATTACTCCCATCCTGAAAGATTTGCACTGACTTCCAGTTTCTCATCGCATCATGTACAAAATATTACTTATTTTTTACAAATCGATGAATGGTTGTGCCCCAGTTTATATATATATAACTTGCTAAAATTATACGTTCCTCTTCAGAATCTTCGTTTGGTGATAAAATCCTTTTATGTGAACCAAAATCCTACCATACATGGGGTAACAGATCATTTGCTGTTGCAGCTCCACGCCTTTGGAATCGATTACCACTCCATATCAGGTTGTCTTGTTCTGTTGACTCATTCAAAAACAAATCTAAAAGCCCACCTCATGTGTGATGGCTATGCAAATATGTAGTTAATTTTAAACCACTGTTCATTTATTTTATTGTTCATGCATACTTATGCCATGCGCATCCATTGGGCGCGTTATAAATCTTATTTATTATTATCAATTGCGAAAGATAACAACAAATTTGAATTTAAAATGGAGAGGTCTGCCTATCTATTCACCACAGGTTTGCATCTAAAGTTTGTGAAAAATATTTAATTTTCAACTTTTATAACGATAGCAACCTTTTTCATGGTTTTAATGAAAATAGATCGATTCAATTCAGCAAAAACAATAATTGTTAAGAATAATTAAATACCTATGTGATTATGGTTCATCTCTTACTGCATAAACGTCCTTCGTACCTTTAAACGGTCTATATACCTGCCTTTGGAAAAATCTAATATTGAAGTTACCTTTTCGTATCACAAATAATGATTCAACACAATACTTCGCATCGTAGGTTGGAGAAGTTATCTGGTGGCTTCTATGTATGTTTTTCAGTCTTTCAGTCTTTACTGTTTGTATTTCGGTTGTATGCAACCAAGGTCATCATCGTCGTTCTGTCTTTTGCTAACCTCAGTGGTGAAATTTAGGAAAGAATGATTTTAAACTATCTTGTTAAATTTGCTATGTAACAGAAAAATCACGTTGATTTGTAGAATTAGTGTTAACACCCACAAACAACACTACATGATTTACACCACTTTGAGGTGCAAAACAAAGTTAAATAGAAAATATTGCTTCATATCCAGTTCACTTCAGAAAACCTCGGTGATAAAACAAAAACAAGACGGCACGTATAATACCAACAGACATTATTTCAGGTTATCTCATCAGAAAAAGTCAAACCCATTCGCACAATCAGTCTGGAAGCATGCATATTGATAGGAACATTTATAACACACGAGATTATTGAAGTCATGCAGCCATATTGTACAGATGTCGCCGCAAAATGTCGCACTTTCTAATTTATGTACTTGAAGTATTAAAAATCATTGTGTTGAAAAACATTTCAATTTTCAAAATGGCCGTTTTGTGCATAAAAGCCTAGCTAGCTCTATTGTCTATTTTATTTAATATTTCGAAAACGGCGTGGTGGACATATTAAATGGGGGTGGAAAAGTTGTAGCCATGACAATAATGAAGGTATTTTCATAAGTTTTAAGTTTCCTCTAGCAAAAATATTTTCCCAGATGTATTTCAAACTTGAAAAATGTAACATTGCATAAGGCTTTAATGTTAGGATAGCAAAGGATTATGGAAAATATTACAAGATGGCGGCTTCCATGTAGCAAAACGTTCCCATTAATAGGAACATTTATATTCCCATTAATAGGTATGCTACGGTACCGTACTGACAATCTATCGAATGAATTATCAATATTTATGACTGATAGATTACAGTGGAAAAACCTTCATATAATATAAAAAAGAAGGTACACAAGTACTGATCGATAAATTCACTCACTTCATATATTCTGATGCTTCTTTGTGGGAAGAACATTTATACATTTTATTAAACTTTAAATAAGCATGTGTCCAAAACATGGATTAGCATTGAGCATTGTAACTTAATTGATACAATGTTTCTTTCTCAGGTTGCGCAAATTCCATGTACTTCATGCAGCTCGTTAATAGATCTGAGAATGTGAATACAAATTCACCACTCTCTAATTCTGACAGAGGCGGGGGACCAGAAAGAGTTACTGTATTAATTACTACAAAAGAAATACCGACAGTACCATCGTTACGTCATTGCAGAGTAGATGTGCAATCCGTAAGCAATACGAAAGCCAAATTTCCAAAAGACCTTTTTACAATCGATGCAGACGTCGTGGGCTCGGACTTTCAAATACAGGTAACCTACTTTTTGATAATATTATGAAAGGGTGGGTGAGTGAAAGGGGTTTTGGACCAGGTCAAAGTGTATAGGAAAAATTTTATGTGAAAAGTTGTTTTCATCTCACCAGATATTTGATGACGAGAATGTATGGTTCACAAAATATATATTTTTTTAAAGATTAAGTACCGTGCAGTATTTTCCTAAAACATGTAGCATATTGAACAAAACTGGGAATGATTTGATTTCAAATCATGATTATTTGGAACACACTTCATTCAAGCTAATGAATACAACAACATGGTATTAAAGACAGTGATCAAAAATAATGAAAATACATAATACTGGATATTAAATTTGAAAGGACACTGAAGATTCCCAATTAAATTCGAACAGATTACTTTTTAGATAATAAAGATGGCTGATTGATTAGTGAAATGATATGACTTTCATTGATATTTGATCATCTAAAGTAAAATTAATTCGTTTAATACATTTGATCTATCTTAAGAAGTGCAGAGCAAAGGCTTAAATAAACATACTTAATCATTTGTTCTCCTATTATGATCTTAAACAAGCGAGGACCTCAAATGAAATACAGCGCGGTATCTCTTTAAACCTTTGAGATGTTCCGTCGCGTAGCTGTCTTGTATTTGACGTTATCAGTTACCTTAGTCTTAATGTTTAAATATATCTTGCCATTGGAATATCAAACCACCAGAGATAATTTGTCAATTGGTAGTTTCATTTCCTCACTGTTGATTACCCACGGACAAAGACGATTAGATATGAATACCCACGATACCAAAAGAAAATGTGTCAACGCTCCAAAAACCTCAGGGCAGGACGTCATAATTAAAACTTACCCCAATAAACATATGGTAAAGTTTTCCTCTTCATTGGCTTGGAACTTCAAGTTTTACAATGAACTTGTTAAAGAGTTTACATTGTTGCGAAAGGCTGGATCTTGCCTAATTAAGTCTGTAAGATAACCATTTGAACCTCAATGTTTCAAGTTGTTGATTCAGTTTGCATCGATAGTTAGTGGCTATGTTATTCCTTTCCCCGGCATGTTTAAGTAATTTTAGTCTTATTCAGATATGCGAATGAAGTAAAACTTACAACCCTACGATGCTGTTGTTATTTTTGTTCTGTTGCACTTATGTGCAGTGGTGAATTGCAGAAAAATTAACAAAAGAACAAGCTTTAGGGTATCTTCATCATAAATACATGGCAAGTAAAGTGGTGGAGAAAGGTGCAGGAGGGGAAGGGGTCGTGGTGTAATTAAATTTTGTACTGTATTTAAGTCAGAGAGTTTTGTGACTTTCCTTTCATTTTTTGGAGTTTGGGGTCAAAGGGCTAAGCTGATTGGCGGTCCATCATAAATTTCCTGTATGAATCAACTAAGCGTGGTGGAGAGATTCTACCGAATGCAAATATACTATGAATCCTACAAGCATAAATGACATCCACTCATTCAGCAGTGGTAGATACCATTTACAGCAAGATTGATATATAATTATCCCATGGTATCCATTTAGTATCTTTATTCGAGGAGGTTCTTTATTCACCTGCAACCTGATATTATCGTATATGCAAACACAAATATACAACACACATGGCTTCACAGATACACAAAGCCTCAAAATTGCAATATCTTTTCCTCATTTAGAGGGAAGTACTAAAAAGCAAGCAGCAGATAAGAATTAATAGAGACCGCTTTAAATGTAAAAAAATGGAACGTTCCTTTATTACTGATCAAAGAGCCTTTTGGATGCTTTAGACAGTTACATTCTGTCAAAATATTTTCATGTTTATCACATATTGAGACATACCATGAAGGAGACAAAGACCTTTTCTTTTCTTCGAAAATTTGAAGCGACAATTAAATGTGGAGAAAAAAAAAAATGCACAAATGTATTTTTAAAGGTATATCAAGTTTGCAATATGCTTGCAGTCCTTTTGTGGTGTCATTTTAAAATTGCACAATGAATGAACACAATTGCAAACCTAAACAATCAAACAATTCCAAAGCAAAGATACGCAATAAAGCATTGCCAAAATCTTATGTTATTTCCCTCACTTTGCTGTGTACCTTTTGATTAAATATTTTCTTCTCTTAACAAAACTTAGTCAGAAGGATACATTTAGTACAAGAATGTAAATGTATTACAACGAATATCTCAGCATGCTAAAGTCAGTGCCTTTTTATCTTTACGAGCGCGTTCATTGATATCGGAGATTACTAGAGTTACCAACTGACCAATAGTACAAATAGGTAGCGCTGGGATTTTCATACGCCGGTAAAAATGCGCTCTGTCTTGATTTATGAAACATTTACAATCCTATTCACTTGGTCGGAAATGTGACCTGAGGTCATCAGACCGCATAGCAACCGCGCGCATTTACCTCGCATTGGAGTGAAAACAAAGCGATCAGCTGTGTTTGTTAACATGCACACACTAAATGCATACAAACTTTCCCACGTGTATCGCGCAAAGGTTGTATTCGCTCCAGAAAATGACGTCACCTCCCGGAAATGAGGTGGCACTGAGCAAGTGAATAGGAGCATGGAGGTGTATTAGCGCCCTAATAATTATATGAAAGGCTGCAAGAAGAATTACTTGATTAAAAAATTACATATTGTACCACCTGAAAAAAGTAAATAACCAGCAACAAGCTAATTTTACAGAATACGAATTTTATGAAAGCCTTTGCCTATATTTCTTTTCTATAGTGTTCTCTGTGTTTAACATTTGATCATGATCAAAACAACTAAGTTTGTTTTTAGGGTAATAGCACCTCCTTTGTTATACCGGGTAACAATATATAAAGCATAGCTAATTAAATGGATTTAGTGCCATGTGGAACCTCATAGATTAAAGAACTATAGTTGAACTTCGTTCGCACCAACCTATACAATATAAATATTTTTCAGCAAATTGACATCAAATACAAAGACATTATTTTCGTGATATTGAAATAGTTATTCAAAAAAATTTCCAATTAAATTCCGTACAGCAGTGTTTGATGTTTGCATTACGGAAAATTGTTGATACAATGATTGACATGCATTTCATAATTATCCTTTGCCGCTCGTTTCCAGTATATACTTATTTTCTTACTCTTTCATCTTTGTATTCTGAACGTACTATGGAAATAAACATGACCACAGCAATAAGGTGAGCAAGCTACTATAATTCATCTTTGTATTCTGAATGTACTATGAAAATAAACATGATCACAGCAATAAGGTGAACAAGCTACTATAATTCATCTTTGTATTCTGAACGTACTATGAAAATAAACATGATCACAGCAATAAGGTGAACAAGCTACTACAATTCATCTTTGTATTCTGAATGTACTATGAAAATAAACATGATCACAGCAATAAAGTGAGCAAGCTACTATAATTCATCTTTGTATTCTGAATGTACTATGGAAATAAACATGACCACAGCAATAAGGTGAGCAAGCTACTATAATTCATCTTTGTATTCTGAATGTACTATGAAAATAAACATGACCACAGCAATAAGGTGAGCAAGCTACTATAATTCATCTTTGTATTCTGAATGTACTATGAAAATAAACATGATCACAGCAATAAGGTGAGCAAGCCACTATAATTCATCTTTGTATTCTGAACGTACTATGAAAATAAACATGACCACAGCAATAAGGTGAGCAAGCCACTATAATTCATCTTTGTATTCTGAATTTACTATGAAAATAAACATGATCACAGCAATAAGGTGAACAAGCTACTATAATTAATCTTTGTATTCTGAACGTACTATGAAAATAAACATGACCACAGCAATAAGGTAAGCAAGCTACTATAATTCATCTTTGTATTCTGAATGTACTATGAAAATAAACATGATCACAGCAATAAGGTGAGCAAGCCACTATAATTCATCTTTGTATTCTGAACGTACTATGAAAATAAACATGACCACAGCAATAAGGTGTACAAGCTACAATAATTCATCTTTGTATTCTGAATGTACCATGAAAATAAACATGATCACAGCAATAAGGTGAACAAGCTACTACAATTCATCTTTGTATTCTGAATTTACTATGAAAATAAACATGATCACAGCAATAAGGTGAGCAAGCTACTATAATTCATCTTTGTATTCTGAATGTACTATGAAAATAAACATGACCACAGCAATAAGGTGAGCAAGCTACTAAAATTCATCTTTGTATTCTGAACGTACTATGAAAATAAACATGATCACAGCAATAAGGTGAACAAGCTACTATAATTCATCTTTGTATTCTGAATGTACTATGAAAATAAACATGACCACAGCAATAAGGTGAGCAAGCCACTATAATTCATCTTTGTATTCTGAATTTACTATGAAAATAAACATGATCACAGCAATAAGGTGAACAAGCTACTATAATTAATCTTTGTATTCTGAACGTACTATGAAAATAAACATGACCACAGCAATAAGGTAAGCAAGCTACTATAATTCATCTTTGTATTCTGAATGTACTATGAAAATAAACATGATCACAGCAATAAGGTGAGCAAGCTACTATAATTCATCTTTGTATTCTGAATGTACTATGAAAATAAACATGACCACAGCAATAAGGTGAGCAAGCTACTAAAATTCATCTTTGTATTCTGAACGTACTATGAAAATAAACATGATCACAGCAATAAGGTGAACAAGCTACTATAATTCATCTTTGTATTCTGAATGTACTATGAAAATAAACATGATCACAGCAATAAGGTGAACAAGCTACTATAATTCATCTTTGTATTCTGAATGTACTATGAAAATAAACATGATCACAGCAATAAGGTGAGCAAGCTACTATAATTCATCTTTGTATTCTGAATGTACTATGAAAATAAACATGACCACAGCAATAAGGTGAGCAAGCTACTAAAATTCATCTTTGTATTCTGAATGTACTATGAAAATAAACATGATCACAGCAATAAGGTGAGCAAGCTACTATAATTCATCTTTGTATTCTGAACGTACTATGAAAATAAACATGACCACAGCAATAAGGTAAGCAAGCTACTATAATTCATCTTTGTATTCTGAATGTACTATGAAAATAAACATGACCACAGCAATAAGGTAAGCAAGCTACTATAATTCATCTTTGTATTCTGAATGCACTATGAAAATAAACATGATCACAGCAATAAGGTGAGCAAGCTACTATAATTCATCTTTGTATTCTGAACGTACTATGAAAATAAACATGACCACAGCAATAAGGTGAGCAAGCTACTATAATTCATATTTGTATTCTGAATGTACTATAAAAATAAACATGATCACAGCAATAAGGTGAGAAAGCTACTATAATTCATCTTTGTATTCTGAATTTACTATGAAAATAAACATGATCACAGCAATAAGGTGAACAAGCTACTATAATTCATCTTTGTATTCTGAACGTACTATAAAAATAAACATGATCACAGCAATAAGGTGAGAAAGCTACTATAATTCATCTTTGTATTCTGAATTTACTATGAAAATAAACATGATCACAGCAATAAGGTGAACAAGCTACTATAATTCATCTTTGTATTCTGAACGTACCATGAAAATAAACATGATCACAGCAATAAGGTGAACAAGCTACTATAATTCATCTTTGTATTCTGAATGTACTATAAAAATAAACATGATCACAGCAATAAGGTGAGAAAGCTACTATAATTCATCTTTGTATTCTGAATTTACTATGAAAATAAACATGATCACAGCAATAAGGTGAACAAGCTACTACAATTCATCTTTGTATTCTGAACGTACTATAAAAATAAACATGACCACAGCAATAAGGTAAGCAAGCTACTATAATTCATCTTTGTATTCTGAATTTACTATGAAAATAAACATGACCACAGCAATAAGGTAAGCAAGCTACTATAATTCATCTTTGTATTCTGAATGTACTATGAAAATAAACATGACCACAGCAATAAGGTAAGCAAGCTACTATAATTCATCTTTGTATTCTGAATGTACTATGAAAATAAACATGATCACAGCAATAAGGTGAGCAAGCTACTATAATTCATCTTTGTATTCTGAATGTACTATGAAAATAAACATGATCACAGCAATAAGGTGAGCAAGCTACTGTAATTCATCTTTGTATTCTGAATGTACTATGAAAATAAACATGACCACAGCAATAAGGTGAGCAAGCTACTAAAATTCATCTTTGTATTCTGAACGTACTATGAAAATAAACATGATCACAGCAATAAGGTGAACAAGCTACTATAATTCATCTTTGTATTCTGAATGTACTATGAAAATAAACATGATCACAGCAATAAGGTGAGCAAGCTACTATAATTCATCTTTGTATTCTGAATGTACTATGAAAATAAACATGACCACAGCAATAAGGTGAGCAAGCTACTAAAATTCATCTTTGTATTCTGAATGTACTATGAAAATAAACATGACCACAGCAATAAGGTAAGCAAGCTACTATAATTCATCTTTGTATTCTGAATGTACTATGAAAATAAACATGATCACAGCAATAAGGTGAGCAAGCTACTATAATTCATCTTTGTATTCTGAATGTACTATGAAAATAAACATGACCACAGCAATAAGGTGAGCAAGCTACTAAAATTCATCTTTGTATTCTGAACGTACTATGAAAATAAACATGATCACAGCAATAAGGTGAACAAGCTACTATAATTCATCTTTGTATTCTGAATGTACTATGAAAATAAACATGATCACAGCAATAAGGTGAGCAAGCTACTATAATTCATCTTTGTATTCTGAATGTACTATGAAAATAAACATGACCACAGCAATAAGGTGAGCAAGCTACTAAAATTCATCTTTGTATTCTGAATGTACTATGAAAATAAACATGATCACAGCAATAAGGTGAGCAAGCTACTATAATTCATCTTTGTATTCTGAACGTACTATGAAAATAAACATGACCACAGCAATAAGGTGAGCAAGCTACTATAATTCATATTTGTATTCTGAATTTACTATGAAAATAAACATGATCACAGCAATAAGGTGAACAAGCTACTAAAATTCATCTTTGTATTCTGAATGTACTATGAAAATAAACATGATCACAGCAATAAGGTGAGAAAGCTACTATAATTCATCTTTGTATTCTGAATGTACTATGAAAATAAACATGATCACAGCAATAAGGTGAGCAAGCTACTAAAATTCATCTTTGTATTCTGAATGTACTATGAAAATAAACATGATCACAGCAATAAGGTGAGAAAGCTACTATAATTCATCTTTGTATTCTGAATGTACTATGAAAATAAACATGATCACAGCAATAAGGTGAGCAAGCTACTGTAATTCATCTTTGTATTCTGAATGTACTATGAAAATAAACATGATCACAGCAATAAGGTGAGCAAGCTACTGTAATTCATATTTGTATTCTGAACGTACTATAAAAATAAACATGATCACAGCAAAAAGGTGAGCAAGCTACTATAATTCATATTTGTATTCTGAACGTACTATGAAAATAAACATGATCACAGCAATAAGGTAAGCAAGCCACTATAATTCATATTTGTATTCTGAACGTACTATGAAAATAAACATGACCACAGCAATAAGGTGAGCAAGCTACAATAATTCATCTTTGTATTCTGAATGTATTATGAAAATAAACATGATCACAGCAATAAGGTGAACAAGCTACTACAATTCATCTTTGTATTCTGAATGTACTATGAAAATAAACATGATCACAGCAATAAGGTGAGCAAGCTACTATAATTAATCTTTGTATTCTGAATGTACTATGAAAATAAACATGATCACAGCAATAAGGTGAGCAAGCTACTGTAATTCATCTTTGTATTCTGAATGTACTATAAAAATAAACATGATCACAGCAATAAGGTGAGCAAGCTACTGTAATTCATATTTGTATTCTGAACGTACTATAAAAATAAACATGATCACAGCAAAAAGGTGAGCAAGCTACTATAATTCATATTTGTATTCTGAACGTACTATGAAAATAAACATGACCACAGCAATAAGGTGAGCAAGCTACAATAATTCATCTTTGTATTCTGAATGTATTATGAAAATAAACATGATCACAGCAATAAGGTGAACAAGCTACTACAATTCATCTTTGTATTCTGAATGTACTATGAAAATAAACATGATCACAGCAATAAGGTGAGCAAGCTACTGTAATTCATATTTGTATTCTGAACGTACTATAAAAATAAACATGATCACAGCAAAAAGGTGAGCAAGCTACTATAATTCATATTTGTATTCTGAACGTACTATGAAAATAAACATGATCACAGCAATAAGGTGAACAAGCTACTACAATTCATCTTTGTATTCTGAATGTACTATGAAAATAAACATGATCACAGCAATAAGGTGAGCAAGCTACTGTAATTCATATTTGTATTCTGAACGTACTATGAAAATAAACATGACCACAGCAATAAGGTGAGCAAGCTACAATAATTCATCTTTGTATTCTGAATGTATTATGAAAATAAACATGATCACAGCAATAAGGTGAACAAGCTACTACAATTCATCTTTGTATTCTGAATGTACTATGAAAATAAACATGATCACAGCAATAAGGTGAGCAAGCTACTGTAATTCATATTTGTATTCTGAACGTACTATAAAAATAAACATGATCACAGCAAAAAGGTGAGCAAGCTACTATAATTCATATTTGTATTCTGAACGTACTATGAAAATAAACATGACCACAGCAATAAGGTGAGCAAGCTACAATAATTCATCTTTGTATTCTGAATGTATTATGAAAATAAACATGATCACAGCAATAAGGTGAACAAGCTACTACAATTCATCTTTGTATTCTGAATGTACTATGAAAATAAACATGATCACAGCAATAAGGTGAGCAAGCTACTATAATTCATCTTTGTATTCTGAATGTACTATGAAAATAAACATGATCACAGCAATAAGGTGAGCAAGCTACTGTAATTCATCTTTGTATTCTGAATGTACTATGAAAATAAACATGATCTCAGCAATAAGGTGAGCAAGCTACTGTAATTCATATTTGTATTCTGAACGTACTATAAAAATAAACATGATCACAGCAAAAAGGTGAGCAAGCTACTATAATTCATATTTGTATTCTGAACGTACTATGAAAATAAACATGACCACAGCAATAAGGTGAGCAAGCTACAATAATTCATCTTTGTATTCTGAATGTATTATGAAAATAAACATGATCACAGCAATAAGGTGAACAAGCTACTACAATTCATCTTTGTATTCTGAATGTACTATGAAAATAAACATGATCACAGCAATAAAGTGAGCAAGCTACTATAATTCATCTTTGTATTCTGAATGTACTATGAAAATAAACATGATCACAGCAATAAGGTGAGCAAGCTACTATAATTCATATTTGTATTCTGAACGTACTATGAAAATAAACATGATCACAGCAATAAGGTGAGCAAGCTACTATAATTCATCTTTGTATTCTGAATGTACTATGAAAATAAACATGATCACAGCAATAAGGTGAACAAGCTACTATAATTCATCTTTGTATTCTGAACGTACTATGAAAATAAACATGATCACAGCAATAAGGTGTACAAGCTACAATAATTCATCTTTGTATTCTGAATGTACCATGAAAATAAACATGACCACAGCAATAAGGTGAGCAAGCTACTATAATTCATCTTTGTATTCTGAATGTACTATGAAAATAAACATGATCACAGCAATAAGGTGAACGAGCTACTATAATTCATCTTTGTATTCTGAACGTACTATGAAAATAAACATGACCACAGCAATAAGGTGAACAAGCTACTATAATTCATCTTTGTATTCTGAACGTACTATGAAAATAAACATGATCACAGCAATAAGGTGAACAAGCTACTATAATTCATCTTTGTATTCTGAATGTACTATGAAAATAAACATGATCACAGCAATAAGGTGAACGAGCTACTATAATTCATCTTTGTATTCTGAACGTACTATGAAAATAAACATGACCACAGCAATAAGGTGAACAAGCTACTATAATTCATCTTTGTATTCTGAACGTACTATGAAAATAAACATGACCACAGCAATAAGGTGAACAAGCTACTATAATTCATCTTTGTATTCTGAACGTACTATGAAAATAAACATGACCACAGCAATAAGGTGAGCAAGCTGATCGTGCTCCGCACGCAGTGTCTGATTTAAAACGAAACCGAATGAGCTATTGGATTTGCAACAAATGCTATTTAGGGACGAAATTAATCCAGGATTTGTGTAAAGATTATGCTAATGCCACATAAATACATACAATGTGAGATGCTTTGACTACTTAACTGTAATTTTCTAATTTGATGGAAATTATGAAAGCTTATTTTTCATAATCTGCTATCGGCGTAAAATTATGTGTGAAGAATGTAAACGGTGTAACATATTACATGAATCTAGAGTCCAGAGTTACATGTAATTTCAATTATAATTTTTCCGCATATTGGTTTAACGTGGTTCGCTCAGTGCTTAAAGAGTCATGCTCGTATGCGAAAGGTACAGGGTTCGATTTCCGCGCTGCATTATGTCCTTGAGTAAGGCATTTTACTCTACTTGCTTCAATCCACTCAGCTGTAAATTGAGTACCGGCACTGCTGGAGAGTTAACCTGCGATGGCCTGACGTCCCGTTTAGAGTGAGTTATGTACCCTCATCCGCTTGCGCCATGGAAACCGGGAATAAGCACCGGTTCTATGAGCCTAATGGCTTGAATGCATCTATCTTTAGCTTGGTTTAAAAGTTTAATTCGAATAAATTTGAGAGAGAAGTTTCAGGGAGAAGTTTCAGGGAGAAGTTTCAGGGAGAAGTTTCAGGGAGAAGTTTCAGAGAGAAGTTTCAGGGAGAAGTTTCGAGAGAAGTTTCGAGAGAAGTTTCAGGGAGAAGTTTTAATAAGTGCTGGCTTTATTTTGAATAGAACCTCACAAATACACCTAATATTCCAAATTCTTCATTGATGCTGGAGAGTGCGGAAGAGGAGGATGCTGGAGAGTGCGGAAGAGGGGGATGCTGGAGAGTGCGGAAGAGGAGGACGCTGAAGAGTGCGGAAGAGGGGGTGCTGGAGAGTGCGGAAGAGGGGGGTGCTGGAGAGTGCGGAAGAGGAGGATGCTGAAGAGTGCGTAAGGGGATGCTGAGAGTGCGTAAGGTGGGGTGGAGAGTGCGTAAGGGGGGGATGCTGGAGAGTGCGGAAGAGGGGATGCTGGAGAGTGCGTAAGGGGATGCTGGAGTGTGCGTAAGGGGATGCTGGAGAGTGCGGAAGAGAGGAATGCTGGAGAGTGCGGAAGAGGAGGACGCTGAAGAGTGCGGAAGAGGGGTGCTGGAGAGTGCGGAAGAGGGGGTGCTGGAGAGTGCGGAAGAGAGGATGCTGGAGAGTGCGTATGGTAAGGGGATGCTGGAGAGTGCGTAAGGGGGATGCTGGAGAGTGCGGAAGAGGAGGATGCTGAAGAGTGCGTAAGGGGATGCTGGAGAGTGCGTAAGGTGGGGTGGGGGTGGAGAGTGCGTAAGGGGGATGCTGGAGAGTGCGGAAGAGGGGATGCTGGAGAGTGCGTAAGGGGATGCTGGAGTGTGCGTAAGGGGATGCTGGAGAGTGCGGAAGAGAGGAATGCTGGAGAGTGCGGAAGAGGGGATGCTGGACGTTGCGCGGAAGAGGGGATGCTGGAGATTGCGGAAGAGGGGATGCTGGAGGGTGCGGAAGAGGGGGTGCTGGAAATTGTGGAAGAGGGGATGCTGGAGAGTGGTGCGGAAGAGGGGGGGATGCTGGAGATTGCGGAAGAGGGGGATGCTGGAGATTGCGGAAGAGGGGGATGCTAGAGTGCGGAAGAAGGGGGATGTTTCCCTGGCCTGGGACCCAGAGAATTGAACAAAAGGTTCCAAAAATGTGTGGACACAACAAAAAGAGTATCAGAATGTTCCAGCATCACATAGTTTTTACGTGTAAATATGTAATGAAATTTGTATTTGGTCATAAAAGACACTGCAGCGATAATGAACGATCTTTTCAATTAATGGTTTCTTCAATGTAATGGATGCTGGGATTATTATTTTGCTTTCAGGTTTATTACTACTGCTAGGAAACATATTTTTCAATTACAAGTGTACTTGCATTTGCAAATCAAACATACAATTTAACCCTGCTGACAAATTAATGTAATCCTATATATCAAGTTTGAAAAGAGGACATTTCAGTATTGCATAATGCATTTGTTCTATACTAGATGTAGATGACGATACTTTTGAAATCATTTCACTTTTCATTGAAACACAAACGTTTCCATAAGCATTGCATCTATATCGTCCAAAATTGATCGTATTATGATGGACCGAATATGATAAAGATCAAACCTCACATCGTCATTCATATCGCGTTTTACCATATTTCAATGATTAGTTTTATATACGATGCATTTTGCATTGCATTTGAAAATAAAGCTCTTAAAAATGGTGTACATGGTATCGCGATTATGGTACTTTCGTAATTCTACAGAACATATTGGTAATCACGTGCTTGTATTACTCTAAATATTTCTGATCTATAGAATAATAAAAAGTACAAATAAATAACATAATTAGTCTTATGATTGTATTTGAATGACGCAGTCTTCTTGCAATAAAGCAGTAATATCTAAACGCAAAGGAAACATTGATCATTTTCTGTTGATGAAAATGCATGCTAGTAGATACGGCACGTATATTACTAATGATTTTATCATTCGAAGACAAAGCGTATAACCTAACGGACTTACCAATTGATAAATATTCACATTTACATTTATAAGTAGAAAACGAATCTTGTTTAATCATGTGCTCTATAGTATTTGCAGAATAATATTTCTGAAAAGATGTTCTTATAATGGATTATACCAAGCAGAATATGACCATGTATTATACCAAGCAGAATATGACCATGGATTAAACCAAGCAAAATATGACCATGGATTATAACCAAGCAGAATATGACCATGGATTATACAAAGCAGAATATGACCATGGATTATACCAAGCAGAATATGACCATGGATTATGCCAAGCAGAATATGACCATGGATTACACCAAGCAGAATATGACCATGGAATATACCAAGCAGAATATGATCATGGATTATACCAAGCAGAATATGACCATGGATTATACCAAGCAGAATATGACCATGGATTATACCAAGCAGAATATGACCATGGATTATGCCAAGCAGAATATGACCATGGATTATACCAAGCAGAATATGACCATGGATTATACCAAGCAGAATATGACCATGGATTATACCAAGCAGAATATGACCATGGATTATACCAAGCAGAATATGACCATGGATTATAACCAAGCAGAATATGACCATGGATTATACCAAGCAGAATATGACCATGGATTATACCAAGCAGAATATGACCATGGATTATACCAAGCAGAATATGACCATGGATTATACCAAGCATAATATGACCATGGATTATAACCAAGCAGAATATGACCATGGATGATACCAAGCAGAATATGACCATGGATTATACCAAGCAGAATATAACCATGGATTATACCAAGCAGAATATGACCATGGATTATACCAAGCAGAATATGACCATGGATTAAACCAAGCAGAATATGACCATGGATTACACCAAGCAGAATATGACCATGCATTACACCAAGCAAAATATGACCATGGATTACAACCAAGCAGAATGTGACCATGGATTACACCAAGCATAATATAACCATGGATTACACCAAGCAGAATATGACCATGGATTACACCAAGCAGAATATGACCATGGATTATACCAAGCAGAATATGACCATGGATTATACCAAGCAAAATATGACCATGGATTACACCAAGCAGAATATGACCATGGATTACACCAAGCAGAATATGACCATGGATTATACCAAACAGAATATGACCATGGATTATACCAAGCAGAATATGACCATGGATTAAACCAAGCAAAATATGACCATGGATTACACCAAGCAGAATATGACCATGGATTAAACCAAGCAAAATATGACCATGGAGTATACCAAGCAGAATATGACCATGGATTACACCAAGCAGAATATGACCATGGATTATAACCAAGCAGGATATGACCATGGATTATAACCAAGCAGAATATGACCATGGATTATACCAAGCAGAATATGACCATGGATTATACCAAGCAGAATATGACCATGGATTATACCAAGCAGAATATGACCATGGATTATAATCAAGCAAAATATGACCATGGATTATACCAAGCAGAATATGACCATGGATTATAACCAAGCAGAATATGACCATGAATTATACCAAGCAGAATATGACCATGGATTATACCAAGCAGAATATGACCATGAATTATACCAAGCAGAATATGACCATGGATTATACCAAGCAGAATATGACCATGGATTACACCAAACAGAATATGACCATGGATTATACCAAGCAGAATATGACCATGGATTACACCAAGCAGAATATGACCATGGATTACACCAAGCAGAATATGACCATGGATTATACCAAACAGAATATGACCATGGATTACACCAAGCAGAATATGACCATGGATTAAACCAAGCAAAATATGACCATGGAGTATACCAAGCAGAATATGACCATGGATTACACCAAGCAGAATATGACCATGGATTATAACCAAGCAGGATATGACCATGGATTATAACCAAGCAGAATATGACCATGGATTATACCAAGCAGAATATGACCATGGATTATACCAAGCAGAATATGACCATGGATTATACCAAGCAGAATATGACCATGGATTATAATCAAGCAAAATATGACCATGGATTATACCAAGCAGAATATGACCATGGATTATAACCAAGCAGAATATGACCATGAATTATACCAAGCAGAATATGACCATGGATTATACCAAGCAGAATATGACCATGAATTATACCAAGCAGAATATGACCATGGATTATACCAAGCAGAATATGACCATGGATTACACCAAACAGAATATGACCATGGATTATACCAAGCAGAATATGACCATGGATTACACCAAGCAGAATATGACCATGGGTTATACCAAGCAGAATATGACCATGGATTACACCAAGCAGAATATGACCATGGATTACACCAAGCAGAATATGACCATGGATTATACCAAGCAGAATATGACCATGGATTATACAAAGCAGAATATGACCATGGATTATACCAAGCAGAATATGACCATGGATTACACCAAGCAGAATATGACCATGGATTACACCAAGCAGAATATGACCATGGATTATACCAAGCAAATTATGATTATGGGTTATGCCAAGCAGATTATGACCATGGATTATACCAAGCATAATATGACCATGGATTACACCAAGCAGAATATGACCATGGATATTGCCAAGCAAAATATGATTATGGGTTATGCCAAGCAGATTATGACCATGGATTATACCAAGCATAATATGACCATGGATTACACCAAGCAGAATATGACCATGGATTATACCAAGCAGATTATAACCGTGGATTATACCAAGCATAATATGACCATGGATTATACCAAGCAGAATATGACTATTTGTTGCAAAGGGGAAAAGTTATAGCAAATGGAGTTTTCCTTCCGGGGAACGTCATGTTTGTTGTTGTCCTCTTACAATTCATTTTTCGTTCCGCTAGATTCGTGATGTGTTTTTAATCATCATATGTATACGCACGTATGTGTACACATTAAAGCTGCACATATCAAATGCAATTTAAAACTTATTTTCGTACGTTGGTGTAATACGTCAAACGAAATTTTAATTATGTTATGATAGGTGAGCTGTCAGGTGCTTGGGTTTAATTGTCCACTAAAAGTATGGCCTACAATGTTTTCTCACCCCTTGACATTAAATAACAAAATCTGACTTGCATGTACGAGTGAATGAAATACAATTTCATAACTCCCAATCCAAATCCTAGTGTGACCAACACCTCAATAACTTCCAAACACTATTCCACAATCAGTATAACTTGTCATGTTTGTTCTACTATTAAACGCACACTATTTATTATTAATAGGCTGCCTTCAATGGCGTTGAACGTTTCGTGACCTTCTGCCTTGTATTATATCTTACATAACTGTGTTCTTTACGATTCTGCATATCATATGCAACTTTTTCATCTAAACGAAAAGCTTCATCTGTAGGGACAAATGATAATTTGTGCATAGATAGATACCCGAATTGATCCGAAAGAACTCTTAAAGGAATATTGCCATGGTTTTTTTGTAAAAATCTATTTGAAAGAGCATACATTTAGAGCCAATTTGGTACAAAAATCAGGTTGATATCATATTCCGTTCAGGAGATGATATGGAATTTTAGCGATTTCCTAATAGCATTTTAAAGTTTTTGTACAGTATGATGAATTCGGGTTTGATGATGTCAAATAGAAAATTCCATTGCAAATGTTTATGTGTTTCTTTAAACGTTAATTGATTGTTTCTGTATGAATTAGATACAATTTTCCAAAAGTTATTGAAGTAGGGTATATTTGGCAATGTATATAAATACCTAACTTTCATCAATATATTTTTCTAGCAGGTTTTACTAATGAAAAAGGATGATAGATTTTAATGAAATACATCAACTTTGTGGAAAAATGTGTTGCTGTGATGTCATAATGAGCATTTTCCTATTCATTTGTTAGCATTTTTGTGAACCTTAAAATTTGAATATCTGCTGGTAGGAATAACATATCAAAATTATTTTTGTACTAAATTGTTTCTAAAATTTCTCTTTCTTATGAAAGGTTACGAAACAAATGGGAATATTTCTTTAACACTCTAGAAAATGCAGATATTATACTTTCTTTTATAGCGCTACGTTCATTATCAAGAAATGGGAGTTCAAAGTATTAAAGATTGTCTCAGTTGCTGATAAGGAAAATATTGTTCATTCAGTCATATTAAAACGTAATATGGTAAGTTGTTAAATCTACTATTAAAAATATAGTGTACAAAATATCAAAATCTTCATTGTACGGCTCTTGTGAATGAATCTGCTTGTATGAAATGTCAAACCAATTTAGACCTTGAAATTGTGATTAAATCAATCACGTATTTCGGAAATTGCTGCCTTGAAATTACATCAATAAATGATGATATTGCAATTTCCATGATAAGAAAGACGTTTGTTGCCTCTTCCATAAACGATGAAATTGAAAACCACGAATCTTTTAAAATTAATGGTAGCTGCAATTCATCTTTCTGAAAGGATTTGTTGTATCAATGGTAGTGAATATTTTGTTTTCCCTTTTCTATTAATAAACGCTTATATTTAGCGACAAGCTGATTTGCTATAACGTTTATTTGGAGGGCTTAGAATTGCGGTTATATATATAATACTGTATTTCATTGTGTGCATTAATAACAATAGGATATGATGCAAGAACAGCGACGCAGAGAAAGTAGCAATTTCTCCCTTTCAAATGGTAAGGAAATGATAAACTGTGTTTATTTGCGCTTACCCACTAATGGATTCAACGCGTTAGTGCTTATTGATAAGCAGTAGCGTTTTGGTACTCTCATGTGTAATAATGATTTTCATAAAAGCTAAAAAAACATTACCGAGACAATTACATTTATGAGAGACGGTGACTTACATGAGTAACGGATGGAACTAAAATTAGCAGATAAGAGAGGCATTTGTAGTCTCCATACACGATGGTAGTAATACACCACGGTAGCGGCTACAATCAATCTGTCTATAAGGATGTAATCTGCCTATGATGATACGTGTTTCTTTTTACTGTCTATCGGTAGCTCCTGAATGTGGCGAAAGGCTGATTAGTTACATCGGTTATCTGGTTTCAGGCCTGTGGCGTATTATAATACAAATAATTACATTTTGATCTTTGAGAATAATAAAGAAATATGAGGAAGTAGAAAGAATTACTTACTTTGCATGCTTCATATCTAACGGTTTCCATGCAAGCGCTAGAGAATAATTCATACTTTGACATGTGTTTGATAAACCATTCAAAACATATTGGAGAATGCTTGGTAGAAGATGTTCTTTTCTCCCCTCATGTAATCACAAACTTAAAGATATTCATCAGCAAGTTATACGTTTAAGTCCATGGTGTTAATATAACGAATGTTTTGATTGAAAAGATTCAAAACATTACAGCAATTAAACTAAAAATGGTAAAAAAAAATTAGTTGATAAAGTTTACATTCCATCTCTAATGATTTGAAAGTGTAATAGAAACTAGCAAAATAGTCAGATGATTACAATTTATTATTGATAACATTATTAAAGAAAATTAGGTATCTATCAATGTAAGAATTTCTGGGTTTTGATTAGGCCTACCATTTGGAAAATAGACCATATGATTTCCTTCCATCACTGCCAATCAATAACAAAAGCTTCACCAGAATTTTCTTCAGGTTTATAAATAACACATTAAAAATGCAACGAAAATTGCGGATGCAATTTTCTTACATCAATCTCAAAAATTGTTGGGCACCTCATTAGGATTTTTTTTGTATTGAGATTACTTATGGTATATGCAGGTGGTATTAAAGCAATCGGCTGTCAGGTTTAAGCGAACGAAATGCAAATAAATGTCTTGCCAGTGCGGGCGCAATAGGCCCTAATTTTATCTACATTTACTTTGGAATAAAATATATACTTGACGATTTGTGTATTTTTCTTCAGTCAAATTCCAGGAGTCTCTAATCTACAAAATACTTGTCATCGTTACAGTGAGCAAAGAGCATTTGTTCTGTTTTGAAGCTGCTACAAATAACATGACAGTACTTATAAATGCAAAAATAATCACATTTGTCACACATTCCATGATATGTAGTCGGATATACCTATCCTTTCTCGAATTAACAAGAAATTCACTCGTTTTAAAAAAATAGAATAACGTCATTATAGAAACCTC